>LPNX011215772.1:108410-165579 GCA_001517045.1 Pseudotsuga menziesii | reverse complement strand
CTACAGCCAGAAAGCAGTACTTTTGGCCAGGTATGAAGAAGGATATGGCTGAATACATTTCAAGGTGTATGAAATGTCAACAGGTAAAGGTTGAGCATCAACATCTAGCAGGTTTATTGCAGCCTTTGCCAGTTCCAGAATGGAAATGGGAAGTTATTTCCATGGATTTTATTACAGGATTACCGATGACTTGGAGACAACATGATTCTATTATGGTTGTGGTAGACAAGTTGACTAAGGCAACACATTTTATACCAGTGAAGTCTACGTATGAGGCTGGTGACATCGCAAAGATCTTCATGGAGGAGATTTTTAAATTGCATGGATTACCGAAGGCAATAGTCTCTGACAGAGATGTCAAGTTTACTTCCAACTTTTGGAAGGGGTTGTTCGCAGATTTGGGTACAAAGCTAAACTTCAGTACTGCATACCATCCACAGACAGATGGTCAGACAAAGAGAGTTAATCAGGTGCTTGAAGACATGCTTCGCATGTATGTGATGGACAAACCAACCAAGTGGGAAGATTACTTGCACTTGGTAGAGTTTGCTTATAACAATGGACATCAGGCATCCTTGGGGATGAGTCCGTATGAAGCTTTGTATGGAAGAAGGTGTAGAACACCAGTGACTTGGGATAATCCAGTGAACCAGATTGTGCTTGGACCGGAATTGCTCAAGGAAATGGAGCAAGAGGTTGCAAAGATCAGGCAGAAGCTGAAAGCAGCACAGGACCGACAGAAAAGATATGCAGATAAGCATAGGGTGAACAGAGAGTTCAGGGTTGGGGATCATGTTTACCTCAGAGTGAGGGCAAGGAAGAGTTCCTTGAAACTTGGAAGTTGTGCCAAGTTGTCGCCGAGATACTGTGGGCCGTTTGAAGTGCTTAAAAGAATAGGGCCAGATGCATATAGACTTGCATTGCCTGCTAGCACTAGAGCTCATAATGTTTTTCATGTTTCTTTGCTTAAAAGATATGTACATGATCCTAACCATGTGATAAATTGGGATGTGATTCAGGTGGAACCCTAGGGAGAGTTTCGAATCGAGCCAATGCGCATCCTCGACAGGAAGGTCACAATGCTCCGGAACCGAGCCATAGGTCAGGTAAAGGTGCAATGGGAGCACTACGGACCTGGAGAGGCTACATGGGAGCTGGAGGATGCCATGCGATTGGCACATCCATTTTTGTTCAATTCTGTGGAACACTGAGGCGATACCAGTGTAGCATTTTGTTCAAATTTTGTAAAGCATTGAGGACAGTGCTATTGAAGGGGGAGGGGAATGTAATGCCCCAGTTTTGACCCTATTGCATTAGATGTATATATTGTAAATGATCATGGTGTGGAGCTAAAGGCCAAGGCCCCACCATTGATCGGTCATGTTATGTTTTGGATTTAAATTTTTCACTGATTGTATATCGGGGCATGTGGCATATATTATGATGGTCATCATGTAAATATGCATCTACAATTAATTAAATGAACCCGACCAACTACGATCGTGGCAACTAAATCGAAAGGGGCATGATTTTCACAAGGATAAGGGTGGGGAAATTGTCCAGCTTTGGCCAATGGGTTGAAAATCCATGTGTCTTCTCATTTTGTTTTATCCCAACCACCTTCAATTAATAATTTCTGCTGGTAGCTGAGGGAAGTTATGGCAGTTAATTGTTTTGGGAGTGGGGTGGCAAGACTGTCAGTCCATGCCTCCACGCACACTCCACCCATAGTTGACTTATGAATGGAAAGGAAAAAAGACTATCACCTCTCATGCAGACATTCTTCTCCTCTCCACGAGTTGCTGAGCACCCACGCACTGAAAATTCGCGTCCTCCTGGTAGCTGTTCACCTTCACGCACTTCCCATTTGGCCGCTCATTGTTTTCATGCACAGGAATTTCCCTGGGTTTTACCCACGCGATTTTCTCCTGCAAATTCGCATCCTCTCCATTGCTGTGCATTCTCACACAGAGGGATTCCTTCCCGTTTTGGTCTTCACGCACAGGATTTTGCTGGATTTACCCACGCAGCAGTTTTCCTCTGTGGATTGGTGAATAGTGTGGCCGTATCCTGTACTCACAGGACGATTTTGGGTTCTGCATTATTGCTCACGCTCACCCACAGGCTGGGAGACTGTAATTTCTTCCCCAACTCGATATGTGTATGTTTTCTGGGTGATTTCGTTGCCCAGGACAGGCTGTGTTTTTCCACGTTGTTGGTTGTGATGGTTGTGGTCTTCCTTACATGCTGGGGGCTATTGTAAATTCGCCTGAGAGTCATTTTGGCCACGATAGGGCCAATAATGACTCAGAATTCGTTTTCCCTGTTTAAGCTATGACAGTTGACTTGATTACATACGTGCAATTGTTGGTCTTCGGACTGTGAGAGGAGCAGGGATGTTGGCTTAGTTTTGCTTGATAAACCTGGTGGCTAGAACCACACAGACAGAGCTAGAGGGCTGGCCTTCTTCTCCATCACCCCTGAATAGCACTGGAAGGGAATGCAGGGCCTGAGGGACTGTGTAGCAGAGAAGGGACTGATTCCTTGTGTTGGGTGTGGATGGGTGTCTTAGAGGTCAGGCTAGTTCTGGTGTAGGTGTCCTTGGCTCTGTGATGAGCTCACCAGCTTAGCAATCTGCCTTCTCTAACTCCCTAATGGCTTGATAAACCCAACTGTGTTGGCTTGGCTGTGTTTTGTGTATCCCTGGTTATGTGTAAGCCTGCTTGTTCCCTTATTCCTTGGAGAATCATGCCCAGCTCAGGGGTGGCAGCGCTGCTGAGAGATTAAGGAGCACGCTGGCCTATGGTTGGGTGGAACGTTGCAATGACGTAGCTGGTTGCGGAAGGAGTTCTTCATAAGATAAGTGATCTGTCCATTTTACTTCTGTAACTGTAATGTCTATTAAGGAATATGTAATGAACATGTTGAATGAATGCTGGCTTAAATGTATGATGTTTCCACTGTGTATGATAGATGATTGCATCTGTGCATGATAAATGTTCATGTGTGTATGTTTAAGCATTCTGTTTATGAATTTTTAAGCCTGTACATGTTCATGGGGCACCCAGCCCGGGTGGTTTAAGCCATGGAGATCACGTCCTCTTTGCCGGTCGGAGGCATGGGGACGTGACATTGTTTATGTTAATACCACGGGGACTTGATCACTTAGTGAACCTCTCACATAGCACGTGCAATCATGGGATATTAAAGAATACCCTTAATTTCGAGAGATAGTGACCCAAACTCCTTTTGTTGAAACCCCCTTCCAATACTTAAAACCTCCTCCCCACCCCTTTTTATACCTCAATCCTTATAAACCACCCTACCCACCCCCACCTTAAACCCCTCATCCCCCCAATACCTGCAATATATTGGTTTGATTTTTGATAATTTTAAAACTCACAATATGAGCTTGCGTGATAGGATATTGGCCAACAAGTGAAGCCCCCGTGGTTAATATAGTTGTAGGTGGCGGACAATAGATCTAATTTGTAACATTATTATTATGGTTGATTATGGCAGCCTATATATCTATTTAATTACACTGCTTATGGTAGCTAGTAGATTTGATTTTTTTAATGGTTATATGGTTGTATTAAATATGATTTTTGATGTTTAGATACATGTTGATATCTTTCTCATATATGTTTGCATTTACCTTGCATTGCATGTGCATATTGAAAATTATATGCTTCACAAGTTTGCATTGTCTTTTAAAAGGCTGATTGTTTTATTTAATTGGCTTGTTGACATGTTGGCCTAGCCTTAGATAACCTTATTTCACTGTGCATTACCTTGATTCAGCCCTCCCTTTGGTTTGTTGGTGACCTTGGCCTTGGTTTTGGGGTCAGGGACATCACACTTGTCAAGATTCGAGGGACACTGTGCCATACGAACAATATTGTTGTTAGCCTAAAGAAGAAGGATGATCACTGTTCTAGCTCAAGTACTAGTAACACAACTTGCATTTCCAAAAATGTCTCTAACTTGTCAATGGAAATGCCAAAAAAGGTAGGAGACGGGGATTAACTTTGTTTAACTCCTATATTACAATTAATTTCTTTTAACTAACCATTAGTGTTCCTGAACTTAGTAATAACATTATGATATAGCCTTGTTGCAACAACTTTCAACTAAAAAAGGAACCTTTAACTATAATAATCTACCGCAAAGGTTATTTCTAAGCATTGTGTCAAGAGCTTTACTAATGCCAATGAAGCAAAACAATAGATTGATTTTATTATTACGATATTCCTAAGTGATCCATGGTTGAATGATAGCTTCTAAAATTGCCTTGGTCTTTAGCTATTTTTTCATGACTTTTATATAATTTGGTTAAAAGAGGGCTAATCATAATGATCCTATAATTTGAGGGGTTGTTTTTATCCCTTCTTTTAAAAATAAGAACAATAAGACTTTGAGTCCATGGCTTAGGGAAACCCTATTTCATTGCCAAATTGAAGAGCTTGTGGATGTGATGATAAGGACAAGTCCTCAATTTGTCAGGGTTTTACCTTGATAGCCTTTGATGTCCTTAGCTTTGTCTTTTGCAAGTCATTTTACCCCCAAAGTTTGTCTTACAAAGTAAAACCCCTTGCTTCCTAAAAGAGTTCACCTCTTATTAGTCCTTGCTTACAACAATCACTTTTCAGAATTAGTATTGTGGGTTGTAAATAAATTTACCCAAATTTTAGAAGGCCTTTAAACAATTTATTATCATTATTTAAACAAAATTCAAAATATTATTTAAACATAGTTTGATCCGGTAAAAAGAAGGTGATGTGATGTGTTTTTCATTACCAATCATAAAAAAAATATTAAAATTTTCATTTATAAAAACAAAAAATTACAATTACAAAAATTTTTATTTACAAAAACAAAAAAAATACAATCCACAATTTTTACAATGTTTAATAAAGTTGATATGAAAAATTGTATTTTTTTCTACTTTTAATATATGATTTAACAATTTAAAAATATGGTATACATCATAGAATTTAACTTGTAAAACACTAAATCATAATGAAATATTATTGGATTTGTAGACTCAAAATGATTAGTAATAATAATTAAATATGAACAATTTTATTTTAATTTTTAAATTTCTAAATTTAAATATTTTTTATTAATTTGTATTTCAATTTTAAATTTATTTTTTCAAATATACTTTTATTACATTATAAAAGTTATCACACTTTAATAATATTATAAAGACTTTATTACATTGATTAAGTTTTGATGGAAATCCATAATTTTTTTTGGTAAAATCCAAATTTGAAAATATATCATTTTTATAAAAACAATTTTATTTTAATTTTTAAATTACTAAATTTAAATATTTTTTATTAATTTGTGTTTTAACTTTAAGTTTATCTTTTCAATATACTTTTATCACATCATAAAACTTATCCAACATATAAAGACTTTATTACAATGATTAAGTTTGGATGGAAATCTGTAATTTTTTTTTTAAAATCCAAATTTGAAAGTATGTAATTTTTATAGGTAATATATGTGGTTTTTTTTTGAAATATCCAACCAAACTCCAAATAAAACAACCAAAATTATACTTAAAATAAGTTAAAAACCTAGAATATTTAGACTATACTAATAATAAATAATAGTATATACAAGTTATAAAACAATTATAGTTTTTGAATAATATTTACTATTTCATCATAAGCTATACATATCTAACTATAAACTAATTTAAGAATGCAGATGTCTCATTAAATTAGTTAAAAATATTAATTAAATTATTTAAAAAAATTACAATTTTAAACCAATAAAATTAATGTTTTATATAAAATAAAAATTCAACAACTTTAAATATCGTTAATATAAATAGAACTTGTAATGCAAAACTTTAATACTTGCAATTTTACTAATAATTTTTTTTAGATAAAATAGTTAATAGTTTTAAATTAAATATCTCACAAACATTTAATACTTGTAATTTTATTAATTTTTTTAATAAAAAAAGATTTTTCACACACATTTAATGTTTATAATTTTTTCCATAAAATAATTAATAGTTTCAAACTAAATATTTCACATTTACTCATATGTGTTTCTTGAACATATCATTAGGTCATTGCATGGTCAAATTTGTGTAAGCCCATAGAATGTTTCAAAGTAATTTCCAATTTCCAAAACAAACACTGGGATGATTACAAAAGATATGGATGAATTTCTTAAATTTTGGGGTCCAAACTCTGTATCAAAACTCATTGAATGGGCCCTTAATTTGAGAAGCTATTATCAGTTACCTCAATTCAATCATTCAATTTCATTTATGACAAGGATCTAGAGGCCCAATCCCATCAGTAAGCTTTCCGTTTACTCTACGGTAAGGAGGAGTTGCGTGTTTGAAGCGATCTATTGTAAAAATATTGAACTAACCACATCATTGAACCGGAAAGCTAAAGTATAACGGCCAGCCAAGAGAAAATGGTGCAAATTTGGAAAACCAAAACCCAAGTACGAGAGGTGAGACAGTTGCATTTAAGGCCTTCATCGGCTGCATATGGCCTTCATTGTCATGCATATCTGCATGTGATTGATTGAGGATTGCATGTATGAAGTTTAGTTTCTCTTGCACTGTTAAGTACTCCATTACCTTTCAATTATTCGGTTTCCCCTAATCAAGAATTATCAACAAAGCAACCCAGTTGCAGAGGGTCTCATTATTCTTCGCCAAAGATTCGAGCATTCTGTATTGTCAATGTGATGACCAGAAATCATTAGAAGCAGGGAAGAAAATGAAATAAAGTAGGACATCAGGCCTTGGAACTATGGGAAGAGCGGAGTCGGTACAGAAGGCCTGAAGATGGGCTTTAGGTTTGTGATTTCTCAGACCTGTTGAGATGGTGGGTACTGTTTGCCTGAATCCATTCTGAGATTCTATGAATTGGGTTTCGGCTAAATCAGAGAAAAAATGCCTGGGATACGCGTTGTTGGTTTCAATATAGCTTATCTGGGTCATTGGAAAGAGCTCTTGGGTAGGCCCTTATAGACTTCCTAGGGCTAAATGGCTGCTGTTCTAGTCTTCAGTGCAGAGGAGCCGAAAGCGGGTATTTGCTGGACAATTTTGAATGCTTGCAGAGCTCTCTGGACAAGCTCAGGTGGCAAACTCTGACACACAGATGCTGTGCAGGGCAAGACATCCTTTGTGGGTATGCTCAGTGTTTTTATAGGAGGAAACCCAAATTCATTTTAGTATGTTATGGAATTGAATTGAGAAGAACACGGCGCTATTTCTTCTGTTAGTGTTTGTTTATGGATCATAGTTTAGGAAACAGTCAGTGGTATAGCCCTACATAATGGATTCCTAATGCATATTTTGTAGAAAACAAACAGTTCTGGCATTGAAGAAAAGAAGTAATAGAAATATAGTGCAGAGGGATTCTTGTAAGGGATTGCATTGTTGAACCATGGAAGCATCTTTTAGCACTCCGAAGAGCTTCAAACGGTTATATTGTAACTCTAAAATGGACCCACAAGTTTGCAGTGTGAGTATATTTGGCTTGTCTTCCCTCATTGTCTTTTTCTTCTGCTTCGTGTACATCGACATCAGGGCAATACCTACAGCGCTTAGGATTCGTAAAGAGGAAGGGAAACGCAATCTTTCTGCAGAAAATTCTTCTGTTGTGGAAGAGGCCTCTGTTATTAGAAGCTTCTCGGATCTTCCCAGACCTGAGTATTCACAAAGTTTTGACCAATGTGACTTGTACGCTGGATCATGGGTTTGGGATGAATCATATCCCCTTTACCAATCCCCCAGTTGCCCTTTCATTGATCCCGGGTTTCGGTGCCAGGAGAATGGGCGACCGGATAAGTTGTACATGAAATGGCGGTGGCAACCTTTGGGCTGCAATCTTCCCAGGTCTGTAGATCTCTGCCCAAAACTTTTTGGTGAATGTTAGTATTAGTTTGGAGAAAGAGATGGTCTGAATTTGATCTAGAATTTTAGTAGAATTTTAATTACTTTGCAGTTACATTTTAAGGCAATGGGAGAAAAACATGGATGCCTAATAAGAATGTAGTTACACTTGAGCCCAGAGCTTTTACAATTCAAAATCAAAATTGATATTCAATTCAAGACTCATCAGAAAGTTCAGAATGAGACCAATGGCATATTCTTATACTGACTTTGTTGTGTAATTTGAATGGCAGTCTTATATTGTTTGTTTATTCTATTTGATGTCAGAATTTTCACAAAGTTTCATATTGAACACCATTAGAATGTTAAAGAGAAACGTAAACAGTCTGGTAGCCTTTGTGGGCAGATATATATTCTGTGTCTGAACCGATTTCTTTTTATGTGATATCAGATTCAATGCAACCAATATGCTAACCGATTTCTTTTTATATGATATCAGATTCAATGCAACCAATATGCTAAATAGGATACGAAACCGTCGAGTAGTCTTTGTTGGTGATTCAATCGGAAGAAACCAATGGGAATCACTCATTTGCATGCTAGCAGAGGCAGTTCCAGACAAACTCCAAATATATGAGGTGAATGGAAGCCCCATTTCAAAGCACAAGGGATTTTTGTCCTTCAGATTCAAGGAGTTCAATTGCACTGTGGAATATTACAGGGCACCTTTTTTGGTTTTGCAAGGCCGTCCTCCGAAAGGATCTCCTCCTGAAGTTAGAATTACACTGAAATTGGATTTGGTTGACTGGACATCTCGGTATTGGAAGGATGCAGATATTTTAGTCTTCAACACAGGGCATTGGTGGAACTTTGAGAAGACCTTGAGAGGGTAAGCTTTTACTTTTGCAGTTTGACAGCAATGCAATGGCTGAATCTGGATTCCTTGTTAGACACTTGAAGACCTTAGTCATGGAACAGAGTTTATGTTGGTCGTAGGTTCAGATCCACAAATAAGTGAAATCACCTAATGGTGATCACTTGTCTGACACGAAGCACCATAAAATGTTTTTGGGGCCATTTCTTCGTATTTTTCCAAAAAACTAGATTGGCAAATAAGAAAGTATAATCTCAAACATCACAATTCATTCCATGCTTTCTACATTTTTTAAAAATGGAAAAGTTTCTCTACTTGTCAGAATTTGCATCTCAACTTTTCTTTTTGGACTGACGAAGAGAATTTCTCAGGGGTTGCTATTTTCAGGAAGGAGAAACAGTAAACATGACAGTGGATGTTCTGACTGCATTTGAGAGATCTATGAAGACTGTGATGGAATGGATTCGTCAAGAAGTAAATACAGAAAAGACACATGTATTCTTCCGTAGCTATGCTCCTGTACATTTCAGGTTTGTGTGTCTTTCTCTATCTATTGATTGGATTAATTTCGACAAACTTAAATATTTAGCTTTTATGGTAGAATATCCTAAGAAAAGAGAATGTTAAATTCCCACAATATCTCATGTTATAGCTCCACATGCAGGGGAGGAACATGGAAAACTGGTGGGAATTGCCATTTAGAGACCCAGCCAACACTAAGTCCAACTGATTTCCCTGACCCACATCTATGGAGCAACAATGTCATCATCTCCAGAGCACTGGAACAGCTTAATCACACAAAGAATGTGCAGCTACTAAACATAACATATTTGACACAATTGAGGAAGGATGGACACTCATCACTGTATTATTTAGGCAATGGATCTGGACCTGCAGCCCTTGGCAGGCAGGATTGCAGCCATTGGTGTCTTCCTGGAGTTCCAGACACATGGAATGAACTGCTCTATGCCTTTTTGATTGCAAGAGGCTTTGGAGATTAAGCAACTGGAATTTGCAACATGTAGAATTCAACCACATTCTTTGTAAAGTTAATTATCAATATCTATTCTATCACGAGGTTCTTCTCTTATTTATCAAATGCCAAGTGAATTTGTGAGGAGGCATTCGGTTCAACTAAAGGGGCAAAAGCAATGTAAGTTTTTCTAAGAGGTTTAGTCACCATTGCATGCCATATTGGGCTGCAAATTGGGAGAGCAAGAGCCATGCTATTATCTTGTTGTCTGCATGGTCATCCTGACCTGAGCGATCGGTATGTTGTACAATCGCAATTACAACAGTCATGTTTTGTAACTTGTTGCCAAAGCAGCATGTATTCTACCATGGACAAGTGACTACTTATTACACCATTAAGATCAATTTCCAGTTTTTAAAATTCATTTTCATGAAGTTTCTCGCAAGACAATGTGTTGATTTTTTCTACATAATTTCCATGGTGGATAAAATTAATCTTTCAAGATTCAGAAAAAAAGGATCATTAGAATAGGGATGCCACAGTTTGGTAAGCCATATTATTCCCAGTCCACTATGTCAAATTAAATACATCTAGTAACAAATAAGGATTTTACGGAACTGTTAGTTTGTTACCAACTGAATAAACCAGGCTAACTATCCGAATCCAAAATAGAAACAGGACAAGAAGTATTTAGAAATCTTGAACGAGATTCTATCTAACCACCCGGGTGAGATAAAAATAAGAAAATTTAAAGAATGCAATAATGTGGCATTGATGAAGAGAATGTTTTCTGTCCGGTTATGTGAAGATTTCATAACAAATGTATTTGAGTACCTCTGAGACATTGCTTCTAAAATATGATATTGAAGATCATTTATTTTTCAACAGCTCTCTCATGTGGCAAGGGTTAGAAATGATATTGCTTGGTATATTAAACTTGTATATTTTACCTGTTAGTACTGTTGGGCTTTTGGCTGAAACAATGAGCTTAATGCTTTATACTTTCAAGTATTTACAACTACATGTGAAGGTTATAGCATGGCCATAGCATGGCAAGCAAATACGATCTTGAGCTATGATCTGCATATTTTATAATGTTGACAATGTGATTAGATTGATCACGCTTTCAGAGATTGATGGGATTTAAATCGATTAATGTTTTATATTGCTCTGACTGGTTGTTCAAATGGAAACTGTTGAATTGAATAATCTCCTTTGGTAGAGAGTTGGCAGCCATATTGATTAGAAATCACTTTTTCTCCAATACCATATATGAAATGAAGAGGAGTTTTAAACTTAGTCGCATATCACCTACATCCACCTACATTCTACAAGGGAACATATGTATATGGTGGAATAGAATGGCGACACTATGCAGCAGTGCACATTCAACAACTGTTATGTTCTAAATCCTCAAAATAGCATAATAAATTAGAGTACACATGGGAGCAAAACTCCAAAGTAAATAAGAGTGCATATTTAACAACTGTTATGTTGTAAATCCTTAAAATAGCATAATAAATTAGAGTATATATGGGAGCAAAACTCCAAAGTAAATAAGAGAGATGAGTTACACAATAACTCTTTCAAGAATAGGAGAACCTTCTCCAAATACCTCAACACATTTATATATCTAAATGACATGTTTCATAAACATGCAGTTATGTTTGAACCCTTAACGTCTGCTCAATTGAAAAGAAAACCAAAATTGTCAACAAAGCTCCACTTGAACCCCTAATGCCAGTCTCTTCAAAATATCAAAGTTAATATAGAGGTCATGGGGGACCAAAGATATGGTTTACAGGAATCTATGTTATGCACAAAGGAGGGGCTGCTGCAGTTACATAATATTTAATGAACCAAAATATGTAAACAAATTAAGGTGATATGCATATGCAACACTTTGCTGCTCCAGTTGCATAATATTTAATGAACCAAAATATGTAAACAATTTAAGGTGATATGCATATGCAACACTTTGCACCAAAATCCAAGGTGATATGGATATGCAACACTTTGTACCAAAATCCATTAACCTTCAATGACTGGAAAGAGTTCAAGAGATTTTGGGTTCTAGTAGAGGCTGGCACCTGTTTCCCCTGTTTACCCATAGGACATCCAGGACAAAGATAAGTATTTATAAAGTGTTACATGCAGTGTCATTCTTAATATTATTCTTTGTACTGCAATATGGTTGAACCCACTTGTAAGCCCGAATTATAGGAAACATGGAAAGAAATATGTTTTTTCTTTTCTTTTCTTTTAATGACACAGCCTGACCATACCGAGTAATACCCATCTCAGTGTTTTGTCAGTGGATATCATTTGTTTTGTTGGGTTTCAAATATAAAAATAGATCTCTGAAATTCACTGGAGTATTTTTCTGATATTTCTTAGCAAAATAAAACATAGATTTTTTTTTCTGCAGAATAAAACATATTATTTCTTAGCAAAATAAAACATAGATTATTATTAATAACAAGTTATATTTGACAACTTTATCCAAAAATTGGAATCACATGTTTTGAATATATTTATTAAGTTGATTTTAGCATACATGGATATGCAAAAGAGGATTTAGACTTTGTTGGCCACAATAAAGTGTCTATTGTCGGTGGTTGTACAAGCCTAAGATTTGACATTCTCTGTAAAGTTAAAATTCTTGTATCCTACAAATAAAATATGAACACAATTCATAATTGTCAAACAGAATCATGATCATAGGACCCAATATCCATATAAATCGGCTGTATCATTAAAATAAAACTACAGCTATACAATTTGCCATTATAAATTTAAACACTGAAAAGTAAAATGGGTTGACCTAAGGGCGGGCCTCTAGTCTGAGCCAGAGATTTAGATTTCATTTTCATCTTATGTGTGGGTAGGTAAAATAAATACCCTGATCTGAAGCCAGCATCATAGCTTGGTTGTTAGGTTTCCTTTATGTTCAATGCATTGTCATTCAAAGTTGTAGCACTTTTGTAATCATATGATATGGACCCAGATATATATAATTGAATATTGTGAGTGAGGGTTACAGCTAAACGACTATCCTATTTAGTTTAAATAATTTATAATTTTGTCCCATATTTATTTAAACTATTAGTGGTCTCCTATGTTTGAAAATAGTAGTCTCTTATGTTTGAAAATTTGGTGTAGTGATTGATATGTTTTGTTCCTATGTTTGAAAATTTGGTGTAGTGATTGATATGTTTTGTTCCTATGTTTGAAAATTTGGTGTAGTGATTGATATGTTTTGTTCAAGTTGTAATGTAGTGGTGAGTGGCGAGCTTTCATATATATTAACAAAATAAATACATTAATCTAAAAATTGTTATATTTGACCAAATAAATATATGAGTCCAAAAATTGTTGATAAATTATAAGATCTTGAAACTTAACTTTTCTTTAATGTAGACAGAACAAATTTTAAGATCTTGAAACCTATTTTTTTTAATGGGGACAATTTGTTTGGTATAGATAATACTTCATATATATTTTCTTCATTTATAATATATGTAAAATTAGACATATAAACATATATTTATATACAGTATCATATGCTATGCTATCATGTAGACAATTTCTATTAAAAGAATATATTATCATGATAATAATACATGTATATGTTATATGGATAATAATTTCAACCAAAATTAATCTACATATTTACTATATGTTTTATTTTAACCCATGTATATGGCATATGGATAATAACTTCAACCAACATAAATCTACATATCTATTCTATGTTTTCTACTATATGTTTTGGGAGGTTAGAAGTTGAGACCTAAAATGGTATAAAGGCTGGTTTGGATCATATCTTAAATGTTGCATATTAATGGACTAGAACTGAAAATGTTATAGTTTGATATCAAATATAAAGAAATGGGTTTTTTTATTTTATTTTGAGGACATTTGTGGTGAGGTTCATATTGTGTTTTACAAGCCTATAGATTTTCAATGGTGATTTGTTTTTGTCAAATGAATTTGTATACAAAGGTTATGCCCCCAACAACAAGGCAATGGTTTAATTGTTCCTTGCAAGTCCAAGTGGTAGCGGCATTGTTTTTAATTTTGAGGACATTTGTGGTGAGGTTCATATTGTGTTTTACAAGCCTATATATTTTCAATGGTGATTTGTTTTTGTCAAATGAGTTTGTATACAAATGTTATGCCCCCAACAACTAGGCAATGGTTCAATTGTTCCTTGCAAGTCCAAGTGGTAGCGGCATTGTTTCACCATAAAGCACATATGTGGAGTTATAACATATGAGAACCCTCTAAAGACTTCTATGAGCACCATGAAGATTTCAAGTTGGTTCCAAAAACAAAAACCGAATCTTAATTCTAAGTATCAAAACTTAGTAGAAAGGTGGAAAAGGGTTCAATGGTTGATTGTATGAGCAATGAGTGTGAAGGAGATACAAAATATAGAGATTGAACCAACAACTAAATGGTTGTAATAGACTATTAATTATATACAAGATGAAATGTGCAATCTTACATTTTTTATTAGATTTTCCACATTAAGTTTGATCAATTTTGTGTTTTATTATCTATATTATTATACTTAGATTTTAATATCATGTTAATTAAATAATCTATTTAATATATTTTATTTTCTATAAAATTTTAAAAAATAATGATTATACACTCATAAATAATAATTATACAGTAATAGTTTAAAAAATAATAATTATAGTCTCATTATAATTATACACTAATAATTTAAAAAATAATAATTATAATCTCATTGTAAGGTAGTTAGTACTTGACCTTTGCTCTTATGATAAAGGGCCTACATAAAGGACCCACTTATGTGGGCATATGAGGAAACATACATTTGAAAAGTAATGATATTTTTTAATTATTTTTAATTAAAGATTATAAATAATATTTATAAATATAAACTATGTATTAAAATTTTAAAATTATATATATATAAAACTAACTTAAATAAGTAAAAAAAATATGGTGTAATACTTATAAGAGATATATTTTTATCGAAGACAACTCAACACAATTTAATTTAAAGAAGCTCATATCATTATTATTATCATGATGATTATTATTATCATGATGAGTGGAGTTAATTACATTTGATATCATTATTATTAGAGCACTCTATTTATTTTACATTTTGGATTTTTTGGTGGGTTTTGGTTTGGTAATTGTTTTTTTGGTAAAATCTAAATTTGGAAGTGTTCAAATTGAGTTTTTGAATCTATAAATAGATTCAACACCCATGGCACTGAGATGATTTAAATAGAATATTTAAACTACACCATTAAAATGACAAGGAATACAGTTAAATCCAATTCCTTAAAATAATTAATTAACTATTTAATTAAATTTAAATATTTAAAAATTATAATTGATGATGATGATGATGGTTAACATCCCCGAGACCAAACTTTGGTCTATCTGACCTAAAGAAACTAATTATTTAGTTTGTTTTAAAATTGCATTTCTAT
The DNA here is from genome assembly GCA_001517045.1 of Pseudotsuga menziesii. Taxonomy (NCBI): domain Eukaryota; kingdom Viridiplantae; phylum Streptophyta; class Pinopsida; order Pinales; family Pinaceae; genus Pseudotsuga; species Pseudotsuga menziesii. Next base: position 150,370 of record LPNX011215772.1, on the reverse strand, counting down.
GCTCAAAGAGCTTGGAGAGAAGCATCCCGAGCTCACTATAATTTTGACAAGTTAAAAGGCTAGGAAGGTCCATATTACAACAAAGATTTTGAAACCGAGATCTAACGTGGGTATAGTCAGGACACTCTAAGAGGAATTGATCTTTCCACCCATAGTGTTTTAGGAAATGCCCAACAACCTATTTCAAGATGATTATAAATATATTTTTAAAATTAAATCCACTTCCTTCAAATAATTAATATAATTAATGATTGGATTTTTATTTTATTTTAAATATTTTAAAATTTAATGAAAATCGTTTTAAATATGTCTAATTGATATATTTTTATTTATTAAAGTTTTTAGTTAAGTATAATTGCTTTATTTAAATTTAAGTATGAGATAAATGTTTTTTTTTATTTCAAAAATAAACTATTTTTATTTTAAAAACAAAATAAAAGTAGTGTGGTGGATTAACTTGAAATATTAATTGCTTTAAATCACATAAGAGAGATAGTCCATCGATGTCGAATAAACACTGAATATGGGTGATGTCGAATAAACAGTGAATGGGTGTATTTGAATATATGCCATTAGTATGTGTGCGTATGCATTATATGGATGGGAATTATAAGTCAAAGTGAATACAAAATACATGATAATAATAATAATAATCTATTTTTAAGGTCACCACCAAGCGAGACACCAAATTGGTGTATGAGACCCCCTTGTTTGTGGGACAAGGGACCCCCTCTGCGTAGCGATTTAATTGCTAAAGTCTACAGAGGTGTACATACACTACCCCCCTCTGGATTTGAACCCGTGACCTCCTAAGAGGAAATACATGATATTAAGATTACAAACAATATTAATATTAAAGTATTTCAGATGTGGGTAGATGTGATGGAGCATAATGGAAGCCACTCATGGAGGAGACTTGTCTACTCGTAGAGCCTTGATCGCTTGAGTATATAGATGTTATATGACTGCATGGAGGGAGAGTTGGCGGAACGTGGTAAATGTGTAAAAGAGGGTGCAATTGTGAAAGTGGTATGACAAAGGACGTCGATCGTGGGATAAGCCTGGGAAGCCCTAATGAAGGTCAAGATGGCAAGGATGGTGGTGATGGCTTCTCATGTGACAAAGAAATTAATTATGTGGAACTATTGCGTAGCAAGGGTATGTTGGGACGACTTTTCAAATGGGAAAGTAAATGCATTAAAAACCAAGTTTTATGGTTGGAATTGTCCTGAAAGAACCATGGACGGGATAGACAGGACTCTGGGATATGAAGGCAATACAAACTGGAATTCTTTCAGATATCTCTCAATCTATATTCACAAAGGAAAAAAGAAATTAATAGACTAGAAAGGACTGCTGGAATTTTTTTTTTTTTTAAAAACATTCTCTGGGAGCTAACTGGCTTAATCCAGCCGAGAAATTAATACTTATCAACGTTGTTTTGGCAACATACCCAATATTCTCCTGCTCTATATCACTTGCTCCCAAATCGATAATCCAGGACATTGAAAAAAAGATCAGATGCTTCCTATGGCAAGGGGGGAAACCCAATGGCACAAAGAAATTTCACTTAGTCAACTGGGAAACAGTGTGTAGGCCAAAAGGCAGTGGAGGAATGAGAATTAATAAAAGTCTAGCTACAATGAACCTAGCGCTGGGTGCAAAAATTGTCTGGCAATTGGTCTCAGGGAACAAAGCTTGGTGGAAAGATGCGTTAAGGAAAAAATATTTAATGGGAGACAGAGAAAGATGCTTGGACATTATACCCAATGCCAAAAATGTTTCTCCGATCCGGACTCTCTGTCGAAATGCTGCATACATCATCCAAAACAATCTTCGATGGTCAACAGGTAATGGGAAAAGAATCCGAATATGGGAAGACAACATTGGATACTCCCCCCCGACGAGTCACCAAGACATCTTCGTGGACCTCAAATGCTGGATGGACAATGAAAATATATCTACGATCCACGATATCTCAAGTTGGCATAGCAATGGTAGATGGGTAGGATGGAAAAACCTTGAAACTCTAGAATCCTTAAGATTGGACTATGCTATGCTTCAAACAATTCTCCAAGGGCCAGCTTTGATCCATATTAGCCTATCAGATTCTAGAAGCTGGGGAAAATATGGAAATTACACAGTGAAGGATGGATATAATTCAATCCACAACAACAGTAGGAAAGAAGTCTTCTGGGAAAACGTCTGGAGCAAGGACAACCTCCCAAAATTATTTTTTTTTTGCTGGATTTTAGCTCATCATAAAACATTGGCAGCCGAGAATTTTAAAAAAAGAGGAATTGAAGGACCGTCTCACTGCATTATCTGCAAAAAATGGGAAGAAACGCTGCAACATCTCTTCCCAGATTGTTCCTTTGCTAATGAGGTATGGTGCACATTTCTTAAAGAGCTGCATTTTAATATCACTCTTCCTACAAATTGGAAAGACTTCTTCGGCTGTTGGAAAGATTATTACCAGGGATCTTTATTCAAGAAACTAGACTTCTCGAGATCGTGGGTTGCTCTACCTAAGTATATTTGCTGGAAGATCTGGATTGCCAGAAATAAAGGATTATTTGAAAATTTGACCATTTCTCTTATGAGAGTCTCCTCTTCAGCTAAAGAGTTGTGGACATAAGCTATTCTCTCTAAAGGATTACGGCACTTACAACTTGAGCCACTAAATTCTAAAGAAAAAAATGGATGAGTGATCTTCTTTGCCCTCTCAAGACAACTCTGGGAGATGCTAAAAAACCCAGCTCTTTAAGATGGAAGATCCGAAAGAGTCCGACAAGTTTCAACAATTGGTGGAAAAAGATGGAATGCCATACTTTATTCTTTGATGGAGCCTCTCAAGGAAATCCAGGGTGGACAAGTGCGGGAGGGGTAATTTTTTATCTAGGGGAAACAAACAGAAAGATTTCACTTGGGGCCTAGGGAAAAAATCAAATAACTATGCCGAATGGTTAGCTTTATTAAAGGGGCTGGAAATTGCTACCACTCTTGGAATCAAAGATATAGTAGTGTTTGGAGACTTGCTGCTGGTCATCAGAGAGGTTAGAAAGCTAGTTATAAATTATAAAATCCCCTCCAATAAGATGCATCACATTTTCAATAGTCTTGTCAATGACTTTAATGCTATCAACTTTCTTCATATCCTTCGAACAAACAACCACTTTGCTGATCAAATGGAAAACAAGGGAGTGCAGCTTGACTTTGGATACATAATTTGCAATGGGAACATTCTCGAACGCTGTTGGGTCCCTTGATACACGATCTTATTTGTTTTTCAGACTTTGAAGAAACCATTTCCATTGTCACAATAAGATAATAGGACAATTGCTAGCAATTTTCTGATATGTTCAGTTTTTCCATTCTCATTCTCGGGAAATTTGTAAGAATTTATAGTCACTTCAGAATTGGATTATTTCAAGATAAGCTTGATATTGTAAGGGATGAACATGATGAAATGGTTTATGAATCCATATGGATTTAGTCCATAAACCTACTACTATAATTTTTTGGTTTTTTTCAATACAAATTCCCCTTATCCGTTCTTGTTATAAAAAAAGGGTATGTTAGGACGATTATACAAGGAAAGGATTTAGCAATAGTCTGAGAAAGGATTGGATTGTAGAGGGGAAAGATCAGGCCACAAGTAATCCATGGATTCTTAGGTAGAAAGGGAGCAAAATGACAAACCAAACAAGAAAGTGAGGGGTTTGGGATGGTGGTGGTGATGGGAAGAAGGTGGAGGTCAGGATGGTAAGGCCAAGGAACATGAAGGCGCATTCCTGTAATGCTCGAGGTGACCACATGTCGAGGGTTCAAAAAGAGGTTGCAGAAGCTAAACAAATGTATCACTTGGTGGTGGATGTGGAGACTAAGAAAGTTCGGGACCAGGTAGACGAGGATTTTGAAATGGGGCGAATGACATCAGATGCATTGCAAGAGCAAGAAGAATGGTTGACATAGGTGGATGATGCAAGCTCAACTCTCACTAGAGAGACTCGTTATGCTAAAACAATTATCCTGTATTAGCGAATCAGGGCCTTCATGGGACAAGAATTTATGGACTCTCATCGAGGGTGCTCAGACAACCAAAAAGACAGAAGCCTCGCCTAGTGGAATCGGGATCAGATTCTCAATATCAATGAAAGTTTGAACTAGATCATGGATGCAATCATAGAACTCATCTCCAATATAATTGTGCTTGCTTAAATGACGACCGATAAGATTTTCCAACCATGTGAGCAGCAAACTCAGGCGATCCACCAAGTGTAGGAAACAAAGGTCTTGATAATCAATATCTCCGATGATGTTTAGTTATTAAGTTTCGAGTCATGTCTTGTGTGTAACACCCCAGTTTTGACCCCATGGTATTGTTATTCTACATGATGTATATATTGTATTTGAATCATGGCAAGGAGCTCAAGGCCAAGGCCCTGCCATTGATTTGGTGTTGTGTGTATCGGTGATCAGGATTGATGCCAATGGTTATGGTGCTAAGTCAAGAACAATATATATTTTAGAACACCATGTAAATATACAATTAATAAAATACCACAACTAGCTATGAACTGCAACATGAAAGAGATGGGGGCATGACTTCACAAGGATAGGGAGGGGAGTTAGTCAAACTCCTGAGCCAATAGGGTGAGACCAGATGTCAATGGGGGAACCCATGAACCCTCAGCTACCTTATTTTCCTCTGTCCTCAATCATTCATTTCTTCCAGAAGTTCATTGAGGTAGTTAATGCCTTGGGCAGAGCAAGGCATGGCATTCAGATTGTGTGTCTGAACAATCCTACAAGTCTGTAGTCTCAGGAAGCCCCATTCTTGCTTCTATAGCAAGAAAGCATGTGGATGCGTGTCAATCTGTCTTTTCTCTCAGACGCAAGACATGTTTTGTTGTGCCTCATTGTTCATTCGATTATTCGGTGGTTCGCTATCTTGGTCGCACGCAAAGCATTCTTCCCATTCACGCAAGAGTGCATTGTTGTTGTTCGGCTATCGTGAGTCGCGGAAGTGTGGTTCCGCCGTGTTTTTCTGTGACAGTGTGATATGAAGCCCCGATCTACTGTGTGCAAGTGAACCCTATTGTTTCTTTATGTTACAGAGTGGTATGCAAAACTGTTTGTCTGAGTTACAGACTGAAGCCTGTGTTGTTGTGTTTCCTTGTGGTTTGTTGTGATGTGCACCCTGGTTTGGATTTGAACTGTATGCAAGAATTAGGAGTGGAAGAGATGAGGAATGGGCTTGATAAACCTAGTGCAGAGAGGAACCTCAAGAAAAGATAAGAGTGGCTGGTGAATCTTCTATGCACACTCTAAAGAGCACTAGAAGGGAAGGCATAGCATGAGGGACTGTGTAGCAGAGAAGGGGATGCTTCCTTGTGTTGGGTGTGTAGGTATTTTGGATGCCATGCCAGATAGATCTTGTGGAGGTGTCCCTATCTCTTGAATAAGCCACTGGATTAGTCATTCTATATTTACACTTCCTTAGCATCCTGGTAAACCCAAAGGAGATTGGTTTGGTTGACAGTCTGTGAAACCCAATTGTATATTGGCTTGGCTGGGTAGCCTATGAAACCAAATTGGATCTTGCCTTGGTTGAGCAGCCCGATAAACCCAACTGGCAGTTGGCTTGGCTGTGTCTTGTTGTGCATTTTGGCCATGTGTGAACCTTGGCTAGACAGCCTGTGAAACCCAACTGTGAATACTGGCTTGTCTGAGTAGCCTATGAAACCAAGTAGTAAGATGACTTGGCAGTGTATCCTGTGAAACCCATATGTTGGCTTGGCTGGTCCTTAATGTGAATGTTGGCTTGTTTGTGTGCAGTCTGTGAAACCCAACTGTTTGTTGCCTTGGCTTTGTAGCTTGTGAAACCCAACAGTGTTTTGGCTTGTTGCCTGCATCCTGATAAAGCCAATTCTATATTGGCTTGGTTGGACAGTCTGATAAACCCAACTATGAATGTTGTCTTGGCTTAGTAGCCCGTGAAACCCAACAGTGATATGGATTGGTTGTGTAGCCTGTGAAACCCATCTGTTGGCTTGACTATGTGTGAGTCTGTTGTTCCCTAGTTCCTTGTGGAAATCATGCCCAGCTCGAGCGTAGCAGTGGTGTTGAGAGATTAATGAACACACTAGCCTATGGTTGGGTGGAACATTACAGCGACATAGCTAGTTGCGGGACAACTTTATCTTCAAAGATAAGTATTCTCCGTTATTCTTATTTATGCAATGTATTTGCTTATGAGTTTCCTATAAAGTACACATTGTGTTTCACATACATACTATATATAATTCATTAATGTAATATCAAACTTTGATTCGTTCATAAACATTTATGTTTGACATTTTCTCGATGAAATATGGTTTAATTTTTAATTAATGAACATTTGAACATTTATGAGTTGCTCATAAACTACACATTGTGTTTCACATACAAACATTAACTTAATAGGAAACTTTGATTCATTCATTAAAAAAAATATAAATATAGTTTAATTTTTAAGTTATTTATTTAACAAAATGTTTTTTTTAATTATAAATAAATAACTTACAAGTAAAAAATTCAACCACAAAATTATGTATGAATCAAAATATAAATTTTTAACTAAATTATACAAGGAAGATTGAAATAATTATAACTAAATTACAAAAGGAAGAATGAAATAAAGTGAGGGAGTTTAATGTATACATTTTTTAGAATTGTAAAATAGTAAATAAGGGAGTTCAATGTATATAATTTTTTAAAATTGTTAAATAATAAGTATTTTTAAACATTTATTTTAATTTTAAAGAGTAAGAGTAATAATTTGAGCTATTTATCTCAATTATGTTATAATATTTAAAAGAATTTTTATTTAGGAAATTAAATTAACAATAAAAATAGTGTTATGAATTTTAAAAATTTGGTAAATCAATATTCAAATATAAATAGTTCTTCACAACTCTTCCCAACTTTCAGTAATGCATTTTCGAAATCCAAACTCTAAGTTAGGTTTGACCGAAGAAGGAAAATGAGGCATATATAACTTCTATTTGTTTCACAACTTGATAATGTAAACCACTTTTCATAAAATTTAGAGGTAATGTGGGCTAAGCTAATTGGTAACCAAATGCCTCATGTTGGAGCTTGGAGGATGCACAAAACCAACTATAGAAAAAGCTAAAGTTTAAAAGGTATTGACCAACTTTGATTCTTTTGGATAATGTTTGGTTGACGTTAAAGTTAGAACCCTTATTGTTTGAAGCAAAATTATTCAAGTCAATTATTACAACTAGACATGATTTCACCATTCGAATTATAGATATTACATGTCGTTGGAATTAGAAAAATAATTTGAAAGAACCAATGCCATCTCATTTTTCTATAATAATAATAATAATAATCTATTTTTAAGGTCGCCGCCAAGTGAGACACCAATTTTGTGTATGAGACCCCCTTGTTTGTTGGACAAGGGGTGTATGAGACCCCCTTATTTGTTGGACAAGGACCCCCCTCTGCGCAGTGATTTAACTGCTTAAGTCTACAAAGGTGTATGTACACTACCCCCCTCTGGATTTGAACCTGTGACCTCCTAAGAGGAAACACACACTCTATTTCTAGGACTTTTGTTGGACATTGATTTCAACAAAGCCATGTGGAATTCTTGTTAAAAGGGTATTAATTATACATATTATCCATAATATCATTTATCTTAAGTCACTCTCTTGGGAAACGAAGATGGTGGTGAACAATGATTGAATCCGAATGTCCCGCGGCTCTCAAAACGTGATAGTAAATCCGAAACGTGAACGCGTGGGTCAAAATTGGCATACGGTTCTAGTGTTTTCTTATCCATGCAAGCAAAACACAACATTCCAAAACTGGGTGCTCTACCCAATTCGAAATTTCCCATACTCTTCCCCTTCCAAGCAATAACTACCTCAACCACCTTCTGGCAGAATAAATGGTTGGGAAGAGAAGACAAGAAAGAGGGTAGTTGACAGTTCTGATGGGTTCTCCCCATACACATGGATTTTCCCCAAACTGGCTCAAGGTTAACATTCCCACCCCCCTCCCCACCCTTATCTTTAGTAAAATCATTCCCCCATCTCATTATTCGTTGCATTGAGATAGTTGGCTGTGGGTTTTCATTAATTTGCATATTTACATGGTGTTTACAAGCGTGCTTGACTTAGCACAAAAACCATAGGCGTCAAACATTATCGCCTACATACCAAACATTAATCAATGATAGGGCCTTGGCCTTGAGCTCATTGTCATGATTCGATATAATATTTACATCATATACATTAATGCAACGGGGTCAAAACCAGGGTGTTACATAACAAATATGAGAAACTCATAGGGATGAGCTTCTTAATAGCCTGGAAATGAGTATAGACATCCTCGACTATGTACAAAATTAGTATTTTTTCGACTTGAGGGCATTTCCTGAAGGTATATGTCTGTGGGGTGGACTGGGATGACATTTTTTTTGTCTTGTTTCAACTTAGGAAAATAAATATCTTAAACCTCATATGCAATGTCAGGTATGAAACTTATTTATCGTATGCTCCATTCTATAATTTGTTGATTGCTTGGTCCTCTTCATACATGTTTTTGAAACTCTAGCTTCTTGCTTGTGGATCCTTTCATGCTCTAAAACAAAAAGAAACCCCATGGTCAAATCAATCGATATGTTGTCTCAAACTAAAGACCAAAGTAGGCCTTTGAGTTCACTATCATTGATTTGGTTTTTATTATTTGGTGTGAGGAATGGAACCATCCAATATAATTGTGATTTCGAGCTCTTTTTTTCTTAACATGTTGTAATGTAGCATTTAGCCTTGCATATGGAAAGCAAGGATAACATCATCCATGGTAAGAGGTTTTTTATGCTTTTCCAAGGAGGATAATATTCCACATAATGGCAAAGGAATTTCACAAATCAGGTATCTATCGCTGAAATTCTTTCAATTCTTATGGGTCAGGCTATTCCTAATAAAAACATGTTTTCTTTCCTTTTACTTTCCTAAACTATTAGTTTTATTTACTAACTTTCCAAGTTTGAGTTTATCAATGTGTTTTATAAGTATTTTCAAGACATTGTATGGAATTTTATATTTTTGAGACTTGTAGGTGCAATGCAAGAGCAAGCTTGGTGTCAAATTCATTTTCCTAAGGTGGAAGCTTTAGCTTTACTCCTAGCTGCAAAACAATATTGTCTTCCAACATTTTTACAGGCCATGCCAAAACTGAAGGTTCTTATATTATACAATTACAATTCTCAACATGCAATACTTTCTAGTCTCCCAAGCTTTCCTTCACCTGCTCATATTAGGTTTGCACTTCTTAATAAGTTGTGTGTGCTCTTTTAGCTATTTTTGTATACTGGGATAGTTGAGATTATGTACAACTGTTAGAAAATCTACATTTAAGATTAGGTTTTTTTAACAGAAACTTAAAAAAGAGTATATTAAAGAGGTTGTGCACAACCATTCAGTACAAAATCACAACAGATATAAGATTCTAGAAGCAAGATAGATACATAAACAAAAAAAGGTCATAAATGGAGCCTTCTAAACCCGCTAAAAGAGTTGTTGTTTTGAGTGTTTACGGACGTAGTATAAATACAAATAAACTGTTGATTTAGTAGTATGCAAAAAAACATTAGCTAAGGGAAGATCATTTCAATTTTCCTGGATACCCCACAAGCTAGGTGACAGATTCTTCTTCCATTTTCTGAATGGTTGCTCCTGGATTTTCTTGAGCATGACTTCCCTATTTCAGCTGCACCAAATTCTAAAGGTCCTCCTAAATGCGGTCAATTTTTCCCATCATCTCTTTCAAATTCATCTCACGGTCATCAATTCTTGAATCATGACAACTAGTCTGGTAGGAAACATAACATACATCCTCCACTAATTGCTTGACCTCCTTAGCAGTCTCCCTATTTTCAATAATTATGATGGCCACAAAGTCTGACAGGCACTGAATGTTTACCTTCAGGTCATCGAACCCTTCTTTTACACTTCTCTGAATAGGGTCAATTCTTCTGCGTTCCATTCTCAACACGGGTGGCAGATTTTTACTACAATAACTATGTCTGAAATTGAAACTATAAATGCTGCTACAAGTGTAACCAAGAAAGGATATAGCTCGTTCAAGAGAAGCCCCTGAACCCTGCAAGGAACTGACAGTTACGACAGAGAGCCTACCCACAATTTCTCCCAGATACAGTAACGAGAAGTGACTCCTTAGTTCGTCAAAGAACAAAAGCTGACTGCTTATGATACCTGAGGAGGGAAAGACAGAAAAGCTAGACACACTAACCGCGTGTTGCCCCCAACCTCACCAAATACAAAAAAAGCAAAGGACTAAGGGGAGTAAGGAACCAGGGGCCGATTGTTCACCAAATGCAGAGTTTGGGGGTAGCAAGGAGACAGGAACGAGAGATCAACGGGTATGAGCCACCCTTCACAAAGCTTTGGAGGCAAGGAATGGTGCACCTCGTCAACGGAGGAACCACTAATAGGCAAGAGGAAGAATGACCAGCTTGAGGAAGGAGAAAGGAGGTTTAAGCCCTGAGGAAGAACCATCGTACGAGCGGGGGTGTGGGCATAAGCGTGAGGACTGAGCGCACCATTAAGTCTGGAGGGGACTGCCTTAAATGGAGAGGGAGGCGTATAATGGATGGGGGATGGTGGAGGCCATGTGCCCCTTTGCATAGTGCATGAGCTGCCAACTATTAACAAGGCCATAACCAAAACAAACATTTGCTCAATATTTTTCCCGAGACTTTGCAATGAGGATAGAGACCCTTGGGTTGAATTAGGGAATGGGTTTAGGACTAACTTCTTCATTGTTTAGTGAAATGAAACCTTGAGGGAGAGAGGCACCTATGTTTTCCAGAGCATCTGCCTGGGCGTTATTCGCTCTTAAGATGTGGAAGTAGTCGATGCTAGCTGGGAGTGGTAGTTGAGTGATCTTGTTATACAATCTTCTGCATTTGATGGAGCCTGCTGAGTAGTGAGTTGTCATTTTGAGGATAACGTGTTACGAGTCCCCAAAGACTAGCAATCTTGACATGGTTCTATTGTCTAGAATTTCTAATCCCTGTAGAAACGCCAACCACTCAGCCTCGTTGTTTGTCTTGTGTCCCAATCCTCAGGCGAAGGTTTTTACCGTTTTTCCTCTAAGGTAAAAAATGACCCCTCCTGCACCTGCCTCCCCATACATTTAAGATTATGTTATTTAAATGTAATAAACTTAAAATCATCCCTTTTAAAGTCTAAGAAAAATTGTGTTGATTAAATTCAATGTTAATAAAACAATCATAGACATCATTGTCAATTTTGTAATTATACATCATTTATCCTTTCCTTCACAAACTTTAATTCTAATTAGTCCTATACGAATGTCAATTACTTTACAAATTTTTTATCCCATTCGGTGTTCCTCTGCACCTCATCGGACCATTGCTAGTAATATGTTATGTACTTCCATGGCCTTCAGCAAATATTTATTAGAGAGGTGCCAGATCTGATATGTGATTTGAAAAGATTATTCAATATGGATTAGTGGATATGTGTTAACCCTTTTGAGTCTAGTATTTTATCCTGAAGCGTGAGATGTAACAGGTTTTTTGCTTAAAACTTTTCAAAACTGTAAGGTTCCAACTGCATTTTACATTTTAGCAAATTTGTCTTCTGCTTAAAGTTTGTCATGTATATGTAACAACGTTGGAAATTCCAAGTCAAAATCTCTGTAATTGCGTTATTTGGTTGTCATTTTTCATAACAATTAATTTAACTTCTCAAACATGCTAATGGATTTAGTGTCACAGTAACAATCCTCGTTGCTGGACTGGTCCAGGTGCTCATCCTAACATTAAATCTCCCGATCAAAATTTGCAGTGCTGAATAAGAAGGAAGAAAAGATAAAAAAAAGTCATGGACTTTGAGTAAGTTTTCATTGTCATGATCAGAACAATTAAAATAAAATAACAGGGGGTCTCCATTTTGTTACACTACATCATACCAGTCACACAACAGATCCAAAAATTCAATACCAGTAAATAAATCATACCCTAAGATACAAAACTTGAATTTTAAAGGGAACATTTTTAGATAAATTGTCCTGTTATAGGTTAGATTTTAAAGGGAACAGCTTAATCACACAAAGAATGTGCAGCTACTAAACATAACATATTTGACACAACTGAGGAAGGATGGAAACTCATCACTGTATTATTTAGGCAAAGGATCTGGACCTGCAGCCCTTGGCAGGCAGGATTGCAGCCATTGGTGTCTTCCTGGAGTACAAGACACATGGAATGAACTGCTCTATGCCTTTTTGATTGCAAGAGGCTTTGGAGCTTAAGCAACTGGAATTTGCAACATGTAGAATTCAACCACATTCTTTGTAAAGTTAATTATCAATATCTATTGTATCACGAGGTTCTTCTCTTATGTATCAAATGCCAAGTGAATTTGTAAGGAGGCATTCGGTTCAACTAAAGGGGCAAAAGCAATGTAAGTATTTCTAAGAGTTTTTAGTCACCATTGCATGCCATATTGGGCTGCAAATTGGGAGAGCAAGAGCCATGCTATTATATTGTTGTCTGCATGGTCATCCTGACCTGAGTGATCGGTATGTTGTACAATCGAAATTACAACAGTCATGTGTTGTAACTTGTTGCCAAAGCAGCATGTATTCTACCATGGACAAGAGACTACTTATTACAACATTAAGATCAATTTCCAGTTTTGAAAATTTCTTTTCATGAAGTTCTTGCAAGACAATGTGTGTGCTTTTTTCTACATAATTTCCATAGTGGGTAAAATTAATCTTTCAAGATTCAGAGAAAAAAAAACAGGATCATTAGAATAGGGTTGCCACCTATGTTGCACAAGTTTTAGGAAAGCTGGAAAGTAGGGAGCGCCAGTCTAGAAGTTTCTCCCAAATTTGTAGGAAATGGCAGGATGGGAACGTCAATAATATATATTAAAAAGATAAAAAAATAAAATAATTAAAAAAATATGAGAGAAGAAGAAACATAGAGAATAAAATAAACATTAACACAAACCAGATGACTTAACTTATACCTTGTATTGTGGTTGTAACTAGAACCTCTTACTAGATGGAAATGACAGTAAATTCATGACTACTATCCACGTCATTGATTAGATAAGGTAGACTCTTTCAAAAGTGGGCACTTTTAGAAGTTATATATAGAGAAAGTTTTCAGTTTTGTGTCAACCATAATTAAAATGTATTTAATATATAAAAAATCAAAATAGATTTACATTTATTACTCATTAGCGATGAGTGAATACTCTAGCACTAGCAGTAGACAGAGAGAGATCAGTACACCAACTCGACAAGGTAGCATGGAAAGACTTTTATTGCAACTTAGTTTTCGAGAGAGAGAATTTTTTTTAGTCAACCATGTATATGTATGGTCACAAGAAAATAGGAATATTGTTTTTTTTTACAAGAACACCCCTTGATTTTTTGGCCGGAGTCGGGGACTTATATTTTTTTTATCACTCCTGGAATAGATGTCACTCTGAGGACTCCCCTGTGGGAATCGAACCTGGGCCAGTGATGGAAACTCCCACCGATTTAACCGCTAGACCACAGCTCAGCCGACGAAAATAGGAATATTGTTAACAGCCAATATAGCCATCATAAATGTGTGGAAGTTGTTGGTGAAGGAAATGCTTAAAAAAAAGTCTCCAAGTTCCAGATTTTAGAGGGTAAAAGTTCTCAATAAGTTCCCAGCAATCTAGGCCGGATGGAGAAAGTTTCCCGTGCTACATAGGTTGCCACAGTTTAGTAAGCCATTTTATTCCCAGTCCACTATGTCAAATTAAATACATCTAGTAACAAATAAGGATTTCACGGAACTGTTAGCTTGTTACCAACTGAATAAACCAGGCTAACTATCCGAATCCAAAGTAGAAACAGGACAATAAGTATTTAGAAATCTTGAACGATATTCTATCTAACCACCCGGGTGAGATAAAAACAAGAAAATTTAAAGAATGCAATAACGGGCATTGTTGAAGAGAATGTTTTCTGTCCGTTTATGCTTCTAAAATATGATATTGAAGATCATTTATTTTTCAACAGCTGTCTGATGTGGCAAGGGTTAGAAATGATGTTGCTTGGTATATTAAACTTGTATATTTTACCTGTTAGTAGTGTTGGGCTTTTGGCTGAAACAATGAGCTTGATACTTTATACTTTGAAGTATTTACAACTACATGTGAAGGTTATAGCTAGCATGGCAAACAAATACGATCTTGAGCTATGATCTGCATATTTTATGATGTTGACAATGTGATTAGATTGATCACGCTTTCAGAGATTGATGGGATTTAAATCGATTAATGTTTTATATTGCTCTGACTGGTTGTTCAAATGGAAACAGTTGAATTGAATAATCTCCTTTGGTAGAGAGTTGGCAGCCATATTGATTAGAAATCACTTTTTCTTCAAATGGAAACAGTTGAATTGAATAATCTCCTTTGGTAGAGAGTTGGCAGCCATATTGATTAGAAATCACTTTTTCTCCAATACCATATATGAAATGAAGAGGAGTTTTAAACTTAGTCGCAATCACCTACATTCTATAAGGGAACATATGTATATGGTGGAATAGAATGGCACACTATGTAACCGTGCACATTCAACAACTGTTATGTTCCGAATCTTTAAAATGGCATAATAAATCAGAGTATATACAATGTATCACATTTAACGGCCAGAAAAACTCTGGAGTAAATAAAAGAGATGAGTTACACAATAACTTCTTCAAGAATTGGAGAATCTTTTCCAGATATCTTTCAACACATTTATATATCTAAATGACATTTTCTTGTCAATAATAATTACATGACCTCTATATAGTATATATACCTATTCACTCGTTACACATGTGGGTCTTACATTTAAGAAGCTGATCCATATAACATATACATTTACCTCCATATATGCTCCCCTTGGGTTCATATCAGCTACCCACAATTAAACAAATTTCAAAAAATTCCAAACTTGTGACTTCATACTACAATAGGTGAATCACTTTTAAATTGGTGCAGAGCTCCCAGTTCACTGTGAGAAAAATAAAAGCAGTTATGTTTGAGCCCTTAGCTTTGCTAAATTAAAAAAAAAAAAAAAAAAAAAATTGCTAACAAAGTTCTATTTATGCTGTGAAAACATAAATGCTTCATAAACATGCAGTTATGTTTGAACGCTTACCTCTACTAAATTGAAAAAAAAAGAGCAAAATTGTCAAGAAAGCTCCACTTGAACCCCTAATGCTAATCTCTTCAAAATATCAAAGTTAATATTTAGGTCATGGCGGACCAAGAATATTGTTTACAAGAATCTATGCTATGCACAAAGGAGAGGCCTGTTGCTGCAGTTACATAATATTTAATAAACCAAAATATGTAAACAATTTAAGATGATATGCATATGCAACACTTTGTACCAAAATCCATAAACCCTCAATGACTTGAAAGAGTTCAAGAGATTTTGGGTCTCTGTACCCTCAATGACTAGAAAGAGTTCAAGAGACTTTGGGTCTCTGCAGAGGCTAGCACCTATTTCCCCATAGCAAAGCAAAGCAAAGGACATCCAGGACAAAGATAAGTATTTATGAAGGCTTAAAGTATTACATGCAGTATCATTTTTAATATTATTCTTTGTATTGCCATATAGTTGAAATATGTATTTTATTTTTCTAATGACACAGCCTGACCATTTCCAAGTAATACCCATCTCAGTGTTTTGTCAGTGGAGATCATTTGTTTTGTTGGTTTTCAAATATAAAAATAGTTCTCTGAAATTCACTGGAGTATTTTTCTGCAGAATAAAACATAATATTTCTTAGCAGGATAAAACATAGATTATTATTAATAGTTTGACAACCTTATCCAAAAATTGGAATAACATGTTTTGAATATATTTAATAAGTTGATTTTAGCCTACATGCATATGCAAAAAGATGGTTTAGATTTTGTTGGCCACACTAAATAGTGTATTGTCGGTGGTTGTACAAGTATAGGATTTGATATTCTCTGTAGAGTTAAAATTCTTGTATCCAACAAATAAAATATGAACACAATTCATAATTGTCAAACAGAATCATGATCATGGGACCCAATATCCATATAAATTGGCTGTTTTATTAAATTAAAGCTACAGCTATACAATTTGCCATTATAAATTTAAACACTGAAAAGTAAAATGGGTTGACCTAAGGTCTGGCCTCCAGTCTGAGCCAGAGATTTATATTTCATTTTCATCTTAACTGTGGGGAGGTAAGATAAATATCCTGATCTGATGGTTTTTGTTTTTTTCCCTAATCCAGTTAACCAGCCAGCATCATAGCTTGGTTGTTAGGTCTCCTTTATGTTCAATGCATGCATTACCATTCAAAGTTGTAGCACTTTTGTAATCATATGATATGGACCCATAAATATATACATGAATATTTTGAGTGAGAGTTACAGCTAAACAACTATCCCACTTAGTTTGAATAATTTGTAATTTTGTCCCCTATTTGAACTCGTTGTCTCCTATGTTTGAAAATTTGGTGAAAATTTGGTGCAGTGATTGATATTTTTTTGTTCAGATTGTAATGTAGTGGTGAGTGGTGAGTTTTCAAATATATTAACAAAATAAATATATTAATCTAAATTGTTATACCTGACAAAATAAATATAAAGGTCCAAAAATTGTTGATAAATTATAAGATTTTGAAACTTAACCTTTTTAAAAATCTGGAAACTTAACTTTTTTTGAATGTAGACAGAACAAATTTTAAGATCTCCAAACCTTACTTTTTTTTAATGTGGACAAATTTTTTTGTATAGATAATACTTCATATATATTTTCTTCATTTATAATATAGGTAAGATTAGACATATAAACATATATCTGTATCATATGCTATGCTATCATGTAAACAATTTCTATTAAAAATATATTATTATGATAATAATACATGTATATGTCATATGGATAATAATTTCAACCAAAATTGATCTACATATTTACTATATGTTTTAATTTAGCCTGTGTATATGGCATATGGATAATAACTTCAACCAAAATAAATCTACATATCTACTATATGTTTTGCGAAGTTAGAATTTGAGACCTAAAAGGATATATAGAGGATATAAAGGCTGGTTTGGATCATATCTTAAATGTTGTATATTATTGGACTAGAACTGAAAATGTTATAGTTTGATATCAAATAAATTGAAAATTGAGTTTTTTATTTATTTTGAGGACATTTGTGGTGAGGTTCTTATTGTGTTTTACAAGTGATAGATTTTCAGTGGTGATTTGTTTTTGTCAAGTGAGTTTGTATACAAAGGTTATGCCCCCAACAACTAAGCAATGGTTCAATTGTTCTTTACAAGTCTAAGTGGTAGCGACATTGTTTCACCATAATGCACATATGTGGAGTTATAACATATGAGAACCCACTAAAGACTTCTAAGAGCACCATGAAGATTGCAAGTTGGTTCCAAAAACAAAAGCCTAATCTTAATTCTAAGTATCAAAACCTAGTAGAAAGATGGAAAAGGGTTCAATAGTTGATTCTATGAGCAATGAGTGTGAAGGAGATACAAAATATAGAGATAGAACCAACAATTAAATGGTTGTAATAGACTGTTAATTATATAAATGATGAAATGTGTAATCTTACATTTTTTATTAGATTTTTCCACATTAAATTTGATCAATTTTATGTTTGATTATCTATACTATTATACTTGGATTTTAATATTATGTTAATTAAATAATCTATTTAATGTATTTTATTTTCTATAAAATTTAAAAAAATAATAATTATACATTCATAATAATAATTATACACAAATAATATAAAAAATAATAATTATAATCTCATTGTACCATATTGTACGTTAGTTAGTACTCGGGATTTTTTCTTACGATAAAGGACCCACTTATGTGGGCATTGAGGGAACACACGTTTGAAAAGGTAATGATATTTTTTTAACTATTTTTAATTTATTAAAAAGGATAAATAATATTTACGCCGAAGGTGTTTTCCCTATGGAGACGCAGTCTCAAAGATTCCTCGTCTCCCTACCCATTCACAGTTCGATAGGTGTCATGTCGGATTAGCCAATTGATCATGGACAAATGTTGTGCTGATCAATGAGAATTTTTTTCCTCTCCATTTTAGTCGGGTCCCGATTCTGCAATTTCGATTTGCAAACTTATGTCACATAAACCGTTGGTGTCCTCTGTGTTACGGTCGTTCCTGCACGTGAATGGATTGATGGATTGATTGGTAGTTGTAGGTCGTTCTTTGGAGTTGGTGTTTAGCTAATGCATTTTATTTGGGTCCCCGATTCTACCATCTCGATAAGCGAACTTCTGCCCCATAGACCATTGCTGTCCTGTGTGTTACGATCGTTGCTGCAAGTGAATGGATTGATGGATTGGTTGTCAGTTGCGGGTTGTTCTTTGCAGTTTTCGTTTACTGTGTTTTATTGACAGATGGTTTGCATGTATTATGTACTCTTCCATCTGTTGTCCTAAACCACTGATTTGGGCGATTTTTTTTACAGTATTTTACAGTCCTTGCCCGCAATTCATTTATCTCTAATTAGGAAACTCATTCTCGACAATATTGCGGAGTTTTGCTTTACCGTTTTTTTTGGATTTAGCAAACACTATTCTAGACGAATTTTCTATCTTTACGCTCACAATTTGGCTGAGCTTCCGTTTTACTAGCACTTCATTGAAATCAATACAGTTTTCCCATGTCCCTTTATCCACTGGCATTAATGTTTCATCAATGCATTGTTGCTCAATCAATGCAAGAAAGCTTGTCATATGATTCCGACATGGGTCAATATCTTCATCTTTGCTCAGTTTATGGCGATCTTGAAAACCATGCTACAATACTGCATTTGTCATATTTGTTGTTGCACCGCCTTTTCTTTGCGCATATAAACAGACCTTCAGGTAACCACATATTTATTTTGGTGCGCTTCATTTACACTTCATAGTTTGCAGTTTCTTTAAATTTGTAGGTATTCCTTTAATCTGCCCCCTACTTTGTTTTGTTGTTATTGCTGCTTTGTCTGATTATTAGTTATTAATGTATTTTCTTTTGCAGTTTGCAGTTTCTTTAAATTTGCAAGTATTCCTTTAGTCTACTGAAATTTTTTGAATATTTATTTAGTCTAATTACGAAATGTTTCAACACCCTTTCTTTGTTTTGTTGTTATTGCTGCTTTGACTGAAAGAGAATGACATAATCCTTGCTTTGTTTTAGTTCAACTAAATAAGGCAACTCTGAAGCTCCAAACGGCAAACGCCTTTGATTTAGGATTTTTTTCTATGTTTCCCCAATTCGCAACCCGCATTTTGTGGGATTGCCTGTTGCCGCCTAGGAAATTGCGGGATGAGGGTGGTGAATGAAATATTTTTAAGTAATCTCGTACTCTGCAACCCACATTTTGTGGGATTGCACGTTGCCGCCTGGGAAAATGCAGGAAGCGAGATGAGGGTGGTGAATGAAATATTATTTAGTAATCCCGTACCCCGCAGCCCGCTCTTGCGAGGTGCGGGTTGCGGGATAGTGGATTATATATTAATCTATATACTGTATTAAGAAGACTAAATGAACAATTAAGAATTACAATATTTACAATGAAAGTACATATTTTCTCACAAAGTTTGAAAAAAAATCACTACTGATAGTGCTCCTGTTAGTTTCAAAATTATTTAAGAATTACAATATTTATAGTAAAAAATTGAAATACGACACAAATTAATCTATTAATGTTTATTGCAAATTTTGAACAACTACCATAGAATCAATCTCCAGAGTGATTGTTTCTTGCCCTTTTTCATTTCACAGGAAAAAAATTGAGTCACACTATGGAGAGTATGATAACTGAAGATTCTATATCACTCTTGTTGCATGGTGCTGTCAACATTTGCCCGCTGGTACAAGTCTCCTCGTTAAACCAAGTGAAGTCACTGAAGTCATAATCTATTCGGTTCCAACTTTCTATCTCAGACGGGCTTCACAAGCATGAGATATTACTTCCAACTATATATAGTAGTCTTGTAGAAACTGGACAACTCAAAGAAGGATCTATAATCAAACTTACCAAGTGTACATCGAACATTGTACACAGTGTAACGTATGTTTAATTTCCATTTTGTCTTTGTGCACTTAATCATTTTCACCCTGTTCATGCATCCAATGTTTTTTTATCCTATTTAACTCTAACATACTTCTTCTCACAAGACTATCGCATTGCTTGCACTCGAGGTTGTCACATTGGATGCAGCGATTATTGGAGATCCTGCACCTTACCACTTACCTATACCTTCTCCCTTGCAAAGTTGTTCCTCTGTTCCAGTGAATCCTAGCTTAGTAGATGATAACCCTGCCTTGGCTGCATCAACTATTCCATTCACATCACTGACCTGTTCGAGCAAAGTGTGAAACATTCAAGGTCGAGTTATTGCCAAGACAAAGCTACACGAATATGGAAACCAACAAGGGTCTGGAAAAATATTTGGATTTGACATTGTTAATGCTTCACACGATGAAATACATATATCTGTATTCAATGAATTGGCACTCTCTTTGTATGAACAAATACATATAGGAATAGTGTACATAGTATCAAATGGCACAATGAAAGCATCCAATCCAATTTTCAACCATTTGAAAATCCATAATGATATTTTCCTAGGTTCCTCCTCAACCATCCAACCATGCTTAAATGAATACCCCTTAATACATTTTTTTTGCTTTAACTTTAAAACTATTCATGAGATACAAACTATACCTGTCAATTCCATGGTGGACCTTGTTGGCCTTGTAATTTCAATTTCTCCATCATCCACAATACGAAAACGAGATGGCGTTAAGACTGTTAGGCGCACTATTGAACTCCATGGCATGTCAGGAAATAGGATTGACATAACACTTTGGGGTGACCATTGCCAAATTGAAGGAGCCGAACTTGCCAGCCTCCGTGGTTTACCTATGCCTCTAGCTGTAGCAATCAAAGGTGGTCGTGTTACAGAATTTAATGGAAAAACTGTTGGAACTATTTCCAACACTACTGTTTTTATAAACCCAGATATTAAACAAACTTCAATTCTCCAAAATTGGTTTCATGAAAATGGATTTCGTTCAACATCACCATCGCTAAGCCAAAAGTTCAATGCCTCTCACTCTGGTTCTCATAAAGTCACTACCATCAAGGACCTGCAAACTCTTCAATCATCTGAAAAATTTGTTTGGTACTCTCTTGAAGCAACCATTACAAATGTTAACATGGATAATTTTTATTTCCTTGCATGCCCTCTTTTTGTTGACATAATACAATGCATGAAAAAGATTGCTCAGAAAGTTGGAGACATCTGGCATTGTGTTAAATGTGATGGAGAGTTTCTTTAATGTGACTACCGATATATACTAAAGGTTGACTTGGAAGATGTTACCGAATCCATTCATGGTGTGATAGCATTTGATGATGCTGCAAACCAACTCATGGAAATTTCTGCAAAAGATCTGTGTCTTCTATCAACTGAAACAACATCACTTGATGAAATAGTGCAGAGGATCTGCAACAAAAAATTACTTCTTACTCTGTCAGTTAAAACAGAGACCTTCTGCGGAGTTGCACGCTTAAAAGTTGTAATTGTCATGGTTGAAAACACATAAACGACAATTTCAGATGGAAACATAAATATATACATTTTTTCAAGTTGGTACTTAACCATTCTTCATTGTTTATAATGAATTCTTTCAATTCTCAATTTTAACTCCTTGTTTCATTGCTCAACATAGCATGGTATTTTTTTTACTCTCTTGTAGTACCACTTTCTTGCAGTTTCATACTTCCAATCACAGGGGCTTCACTTGTTGACCAATATACTATCACGTTAGTTCATATTCTGGGTTTTAAAATTATAAAAAATCGAACCAATATATTGCAGGTATCGTGGGGATGAGGGGTTTAAGGTGGGGCTGGGTAGGGTGGTTTATAAGGATTGAGCTATAAAAAGGGGTGGGGAGGAGGTTTTAAGTATTGGGAGGGGGTTTCAACAAAAAGAGTTTGGGTCAATATCTCTCGAAATTAAGGGTATTCTTTAATATCTCACGATCGCACGTGCTATGTGAGAGGTTCACTAAGTGAAGTCCCTGTGCTTCCAATGTACAGGCTATCACCCACCATTTCTTATGCAAATTGGTGAAAAAACCTATATCGTAGTTTTTAAATACAATACTATTTTGCTATCATGTTTTTTATAAAATGCACAACTTTGTTATCTTGTTTCTGGGCACAACTTTTGATTACCCTGTACATAACAATAATTACAATAACTTATTATTTCATATATACTTTCTCACACTACACTTTGTTCTTCTAAAATTCTGTTTTATTACAATTATCAAATTACAACTTGAAAAACAAAATTTACTCTAGTTATATTATTTTAAGCTACATTCTTACTTCCCCCTACGTAATGAATTCACATTTGTTTTTTTTCTTCTGCTTTATATCCACGTAGTTTCCAATTAATACATGTACAAAATGTGTATCTGCCAACAATCAAAGCTTCTAGGTGTTTAACAAGGTTACAATTATCTTGTAGGAATTATGCCAACTCATTACAAGGAACAAGCCAATGCACGAAGAAGAGTTTTATATGCATAAGACACAGATAAAAACAATAAGAAACAACGTCATCTTTACAGGGCTGCTCGTATGCATGTCAATATGTCTTCTTCAAATTCTGTTGTAGAACCTGTTGACTCAGCTTCAATTCCATCTCCTGTACCAAATCCATTTAACAACCAGCTTAATGATGCACATCAACGATTTCGTAAAAAAATGGACCAATTAGCTGATATGCATGTCTGCTCTATTTGCAAAGAATGTTACCCTGGTATTGTAACAAAAAAGTTCCATGCGGCATACACTTGTTCACGTTGTATTCTAGAACGAAAAGGGCATCGCTTTTCATTGGATAATAATATGGATCCGGGGAAGCAACCACCTTTCCTTGCAATACTTACACAGGTTGAAGAGATGCTCATTAGTCGTGCCAGT
Organism: Pseudotsuga menziesii; assembly: GCA_001517045.1. NCBI lineage: Eukaryota > Viridiplantae > Streptophyta > Pinopsida > Pinales > Pinaceae > Pseudotsuga > Pseudotsuga menziesii. The sequence continues at coordinate 127,223 of LPNX011215772.1, read as the reverse complement.
CCCATATTGCAAGTCACTCATGCTCGTGGTGGTCAATATAAATATTCTGTTCATACTATTTGCTTCCCCCAAGACATTTTCAACATTGCAACATACCTACCGCATTTAGTATAAGAACTTGACATACTTGTTGTTCAGAAATGCAATTCTACAAACAAACCATATGAACTGTTTGTTAGTCGAACAAATGTTCTTGCTTCCCTTCAATTCAAAATGGAAAACGACCCATACTACAAGGATGTACAAATCAACCCAGTTGCATTAGCTTATTTGCCACTTGTTTTAGCAGACATTTCACCTTTGATTCTGCATCTTAATAGCAATGCTACTTCATCTCATCCGTAAAGCTTATCTTGTACATATCAACCACCAAATTCATTTGAACCCTATGAATTGCAATCCTCATCATTTATTTCAACACAAAGCAATGCTAGAACTGAAGTTGAAGAAATTAGACAGTTGTTACACATACCAAATATCCCACTACCACCTTCCATAGATTGGCCCCCTATAGAAATGTCCCCTATCAATGAGTACAACACAGAAGGCCTTCTTTCCATGGCTTTTCTAATTTTGTTTCCCACAGGTACAACAATGTTATTACAACCACGCATTCATCAAGTTGATATGCACGAATATGCACTCCACCTTATTCGCTATCACGACAACAGATTTGCTCAACATCCTCAGTTATGATACTACATATACAATCTAATTATGCGTCATCAAAGTAATAGTACTGCCTTTGTTTTTGTCAAAAAAAATCTGGAAGATACACTACCTTCTAAAGTACATGAGCTTGCCAACCAATTGCAAGACATGCCAAATGATAAAATTGGTGAGTGGGTCACAATATTTGGGTCTTTATTACGTGGAACACGATCATAATGGAACAAAAGTAGAGCTGAACTAACAAGTATGATCAATCAACAAGGTACACCAACATTCTTCTTCACCCTTAGTGGAGCTGACACAAAATGGCCAGATTTGCATGCTCTAATGCCTGGTAAAGCTCCTAATGATTCAGGTCAAGTTTATCAATGGAAGGTTCACAACATCATATCAAATCCACATATTACATCACAATACATGCACAATAGATTCAAAACATTTCTTGAATAGGTGCTTCAAAAAGGTTTTCATATAACCGATTATTGGTGTAGGTATTATACCATCTATTCCTTTCTATTTCTCTCTATCTATTTTTATCTTTATACAATTTATTTCTAATATATAATTTTTCCTCCCATCTAGATATGAATGGAAACATAGAGGATCCACTCATATTCATGGTTTTATTTGGTTGGCAAATGCACCAAATATGGACACGTTAGATTGGGAAGACAATGTTGCAGTTGAAGCTACAAAAAAAAAAATTGACACACATGTGATAGCTTGGAATCCTCGTAATTCCCAGTTGTCCACATCTGAGTCTCACCATTCTACTACAAATGATCCATGCAATCTTGCATCACCATCGATATTTGCATCAAGCTACTCAGCCGACCATGAAGAACTTGTCAATTTTGTTCAAAGGCACACCAAATGTTCAGTGTCAACTTGCCTTCGCAAGAAAGGAACATCTCTTCAATGTCGCTATGGTTTTCCATATGAGCTACAAGCTACTTCTTCATTATTCATTGATCAAAATGGACAGAAAACCTACTATCCTGCAAGAAACGATCCTCTTATAAATATTCACAATCCTACCATGCTTTCAATATGGAGGGCTAATGTTGATTTCCAACCTGTTCTTTGTAAACATGCTGTACTCAAATACATTTCAAAGTATGCATCAAAAGTAGAGCCAAAATCAGAAACCTATCATGCCATTCTGTCTCGACTTGCACATGCTGCACCAAGTGAAAGCCCCATTCTTCAGCCAATTAAACAATTTCTTGCACAAACAGTTGCAGAAAGAGACATCAGTGCACAAGAGACGTGTCACATGCTGCAAAAACTTTCTCTTCTTCTTTGTAGCTGTCACTTCTTTTCCCTAAATGTGAGCCAAACTATGTTCCGACGTGTTTCTAATGACACCAATAACACCCCTATAACGCCCCCCTTCATTTTTGCTTACATGCAAAGACCCATTGCTCTTGAGCATCTAACTCTGCTTGAAGCTGCTCGTTATTGGTCTTTCTCTCCTAATAGGAAAAAAAATCCATGGAAACAAAACTTGTGTGACAAAATTGTCAGAGTCTATCCACATTTCACTTCCATTCCTCCCTCTGATTCTTCATCTTTTGAACCATTTTGTTGGAGTGAACTTCTTCTATACAAACCTTTTCGATATATCCCTCATGATATTGGAACCACAAGTATTGAAATTATTTCTCATTGGCATCAGATTAAAGGCACATATGTTGTGTGGCATATTGAACGTACAGAAGAAGAACCCTCTACACCTCTATCCGATGGTTCAAACTCTGATGCTATTACGTTTCCGTTGTCCCATACCATGGATGAATGGGAACTTCTATCTCAAATGAGACCAGGCAATAACATCGAAGTTAATGATATTGAAATGCTTGGCCATCGTGAATATGTCAAAAATCACAATTGGTCACATAACAATATATGCACCGAATTGCATGAGACAGCAACATCAATCTTTGAGGTGAAGCGCTTGTCCATTCAACTACATGAAGATATCCTGTACTTCTCCAATTCTCCTCATTCCTTGTCTCCCACACAACGCATAGCCTTTGATCTTGTCATGTCCCATTTCAGTAACAGTACATTTGCTCAACCGCTAAAACTGGTTATTCAAGGTACTGCAGGAATTGGAAAATCTTACCTCATATCTTGCCTCAAATTTGCACTTCAAACTGCATCTGAACAAAATGCCTGCCCACTTCTTCTCCTTGCTCCAACTGGTGTTGCTGCTTTTAACATACATGCATCTACAATACATTCTGCTCTTCGAATACCCACTGGTGAAATGTACCCTCTTGAAGGCCAATCCCTTTCAAAACTTCAAGAAGAACTTCCCCATATTCACTATATTCTCATAGATGAAATGAGCTTTTTGGTCCAAAAATGTTGACTCAAATTGATGCACGCTTACGTCAAGCTTTCCCCTTGCAATATACAATCCCATTTGGTGGTTGTTCCATAATTCTTCTTGGTGACTTTGGAAAATTACCTCCTGTAAAAGACATCCCCATGTATGCAGGCTCATCTATTGGAACTGCTCTTTGGCGTACATTTGATACTTTTATCACGCTTGAAACAATTTTTCGGCAAGCTAGAAATAGTGCTTCTCAACTGCCTTTCAGCAACTCTTGCTAAACCTTCAAAATGCAACACCAACTGTTGAAGATTGGGCACTCCTAATGACAAGAACAACCTCTTGCCTTTCATTTGTTGAAAATTCTTCACTTGAACAATCTATCCGTTTGTATCCACAAATAGATCTGTTGCACTGCACAACAAACACATGCTGAAACAGCTTAATATGCCAATTTCACATTGCTTTGCATAACAATGGAACCAAAATGCCCATCAATCCAAACTGCCATTAAAGGTCCTTCTTGCTGTTGGTCAACAAGTCATGTTAACTGCTAATTTATGGGTTCAAGCAGGACTTGTTAACAACTCACTTGGGAAATTCATTCATATTGTCTACAAGTCAAATGAGATACCTCCTACCTTGCCATCGTTTGTTGTTGTCGAATTTGTGCATTACAAAGGACCCTTATGGGATTCTTCTAATCCTACATATGTTCCAATATCTTCAATAACAAGAGGATCCCGTAGAAAAATACCACTTTGAATGGCATGGGGTTTAACAATTCATAAAGCCCAAGGTATGACCCTAAAAAATGTAACAATAGATATTGGAAACATTGACAAACAAGGACTTACATTCACTGCAATATCAAGAGTTACATCTATTTTAGGCCTACACATTTCTCCACCTTTCTCTTTTTCCAGATACTCTCGAATGCAAGGCAATCGATATGTTGAACGTAGAAAACAAGAGGAAAGCTTACTTGCTTCAAAGCCTTTAAAACCACTTTCTTCTTGAATCTCCTCATTGTCTGCTGTATAGATGTACTGCTTTTATTTCGTCACTTGTTTATGTACAATATGTACTGTTTTTTTGACCTAATAGTGAATTCAACAATATACATATATACTTCGTTACATTTTTTATTATTTATATATTTCTGGTTTGTAAATAAATTAATTACTGAATCTCAGTTAATCAATGAAATAGATAAAGACAGTTCATAAAAACAGTTCATAGAAATAGATAAAGACAGTTCATAAAATACAGTTCATGAGACTTGATCAATGCATTTAGAAGTAACAGAGATAAATCAAATTTAAACAAACACATTAATTGATTGCAAATGAATCAGAGTATTATCTGATCATTTGGAACAAAGAGACCAACATTTGTCAAAGAAATTTAATAGATCAGTACAAGAGATATGGAACTGTAACACTGTTTTTTTCCAGAAATTTATGCAATAAATTACAAAAAACCTTTACAAAGACAGAAGTATTGTTCAATCCCTTGCATCAATCTCCCCTCTCTAAAATTTCCAGAGGCCTCATACATTAGAGATGATGACTTAAATAATTATTACAATCAAAGGAATTTCCCCTCAAAGGGGATGAAAACTAACAAAGCTCATATCCTAAGAAATCTCTCTAAATCTTCCACATTCGTAGCAGCTCCTCAATATCGGGGTAATTGGTAGATTCAATGCCAACTTAAGCATTGCACCTATGGTATTCAAGCTCATTCTTTACCAATTTATGCCATAATTGGATGAAGATATGAATCTCCCCTTCCATTACGAATGGTTGCATGATCAACCACTCCAGATCATGTATACTAATGCAACCAAGTCCCTTGATTTTCTCCTCTTCTTCATCCCTGCATTGCTCAACTTGCTTGATCACCAACCCGAGTGGACAAGCTTTTTCAATAAGGACCATGGTAGGAAAAGACAAGTCAATCATGATATTATCAACTGCATACCATCTCTCTTGCAACAAATAGCTTGTGCTCTTTTAATAGATTCACCTACTGTTTCTTCTAGGTCTTCCCAAGTTCTCAGAATAGCTCTAACTTTCTTTAACTGAAACTTAGTAAGAAAAGTAATATTCTCAGGCTTATCTTTCATATATCTTTTCCAATCAACCACTTCATCATAGGCCTTAGAAGCCTGTTTTCTCTTCTCCACCAAGTCTTCTAGAACAACAGACATTTTATCAAACACTATGTGAGTTTCAAAGATATTATCTAAAGTTTTGAATAAATCACAGACCAAACAATAGTGTTCCCTGTTGATTATGATAGCAAGTTCTTTGAATTCTTCTTTTGAAAATTTAGAAAATGAGGATGAAGCTGCACTTGCAGTTGCATCTTCAATCTCGTTTACCAACAATTCAACCTTCTGAGCCAAAGTGACATTAACAGTCCTTTCCCTTCGCAGTTATCAGCTGAGGGCAACATTCATCTCTTGAAGTTCATCACACCTGTTCTCATGTTTCCTTTTAAGCTACACCAATTCCTCTTTCAGTCTACTAATTTATGCTTTCTGCTTATCAAACTACGGGTTCAAATTATTCATAGCATCACAGTTGGCTCCTATAAAAGCCCCTAAGACAGATGCAGCATCAGTGGCATATGCATGTGGATCACTTGATCGATAAGTCCACACCACATGTCTTACATCAGACATATTCATATCACCCTATTCCCGGTTCCTTTCCCTACCTTTCCTCACCACTGATCTATCAGTTTTGTTGTAGTGATATTCTCCTAGAGATACCACAAAATCTTCATTGAATTCTTCCCTTACCTCATTAATTGGGGGTATACTGATGCTAGTGGATATCACGAAAGTAGTTTGAGTTGTGGTGATATAAGGGATAGTCATAGTAACAGGGGAAGTACATGGAGAAAGGTTCATATTCTGAGTAGGAATAGCTTCAAGAGCTGAGGGGATGTTAGGAATTGTAGTCTCAACTGATGAAACTTGCACAATAGAGATCTTGGATGGTGATGATGAGACTGCTAAAGTTTCCTTAGCTACCGATAAAGGCACTGAACTAATTGAAGGGATATGCAATGGAGTCTTGACAACTGTAGATACATCATATGTAGGAATAGGTATATCTATAGAAATAGGTATCATAGATTCAAGTAGACATGTAGCATCCTTATAAAGTTGATTCATGAAAGGTGTTAAATAAGAACCATCAGATAATGAGGATAATGCTATTATATATGAAAGAAGTATTGCAAAAGAAGATGGAACAGAGTGACTTGAAGGTTGATATGGAGGAAGAGAGGATGAAAGATTACCATTGCTACCATTGGTGAGATTTTGGAAATCATTACCTGTCTCAATAGCAACAGGCACAGGAGAACTTCTTCCCTCCTCTTCCTCTAAATGAGTTAGGTCAATAGTAGTAACATGAATAGATATCTTTATCTTTTTAACAGGTTTGTCCTCAACCTGAGTCTTTTCAGGTTGAGTCTTTCCAACCACGGTAGCTACCTAGACAGTTTCAGCTACCTGAGATGTTGCAACTTCTTGCATATCTAGTGTTGAAGTCAACCTGTTCAGTGTCTGTTTTATCTGCTCTGAAGTTTGCAAATAGTCTTTAACATGATGTTCCACAGATGTCTAGGGAAATTCTATCATGGGGGATTTCCCTTTATCCAAGCCCAAGCTGGTTTCTACAAATGTAGTTTTAGATGCCTGAGCCTCTTTTGCTGCAGCTCGAGCTTCCTTTTCTTCTTTGTCTTTTGTCAACCTTTCCAAGATGTCCAATTCCATAGACCTGAAATGTTTTACCCTGTCCCTGATCTCTTTTTGGTACTACAGAATATGGCTTTGCTCTTCTTTTCTTTTCGCCCTTGCTAAAACTTCAGTAAATGTATCCACTCCCTAATAAATAAAATCATCAAGAGTTTCCTCATGAACATAACCGGCTTTAAAATGATTTTGCTTTAGGTGTAAATCAACAATGCCTTTAGGATCAAGTTGTCTTTTGCATGCAAAACCAAGTTTAAGTGACATGATATGGTCACTCAGCTCCAATGCCCAAGTAGAAGAGGGAACGCTCAAGGATCCAAGTGTAATAGGAAACCTGGGCCAAACTTTTCTCTTTGGTGCAGCACATTTCTTGTAGATTCCTTCTATAACTGTCTGAAATGAGATATTTTCTAAGACCAACCTGTCTGGGACGACTTTAGGCAACATGTGAGTTGCGTTACTGACATAAACTCTGATGTAGGTGAAAGATTCACCCACATACCAATCTCCCATTGTGGCTATGAGAGCTTTTGCTTCTGGTGAGAAAGCAAGGGCTTCTTTGCTAAAAATCAGAAAATATACTCGGCCAAGGAAACTTTCACATATATCATAAAACCTAACCACATAGTTTCCATCCCAAAGCTCGAAATGATAAATATGTATAGGCGGTGATGGCAATTCCCAACTCCATCCCAAATTAAGGTAACAAAAATCAGCACAGAAAACGTCCACAATGAAGGCAGTGAGATAAAAGTTGGGCTTTTTCTTAGCAGTCGCTTTCTAGAACTCTTCAATAGCCTTTTTAAGTTCCAGTGACAAAATTGAGGCCAAAGGGAAAGCTTAACCTGTGGTAATAATGTGATGAGCGATCGGAGCCCATTCCTGTTTGAAGAATGAACAGTTGGGAAGGTCATAAATCCTGCACAACATCGCGGCTATCATGGAATAAGGTTCTTTGAACCACTCGACAGGGTATAATTGGTCTTTGCTCTTGAAAATTTTACGGGGTTCAGTCATCCAAGATTTAAGCATTTGGTCGAAATTGAATTTGGATTTGGCAGTGTTAACAAAATCTACATCTAGAAGCTGGGTATAAGGTTTAAGAGCATAAATCCTGACAAACGTTTCTGAGAGAAAATTGGCTAGCTGAGACCCCATACTGGTATTGAAAGAACGGTCTTTCACATTGGCATGGTAAATAATCCATCGCACAACATCATTATAAGGTAGGATAGGTGGTCTGGCAGCGATCATATGCAAGCCAGAATCTCTAGAGTCTCTCATAAACCATTTGGTCACTCTGGAAATCTGAGAGGTCATTGTTATCGAAAATTGAGTAAACCTTGACCCAATTTAAATGATAAGTTTCACTGACACGGCTGCTAGTATCAGAAAAAACACTGAAGTTCGGGTCTCTGGTTAACATTTCCTTCTGAAGGTTTTTACTCCTAGTGATTCTGGGGGTTTTGGATGCCGCCATGTGTCATTTTTTGAATATTTATACCAGAAGTTAAAAACTGAATTATACAGTAAGCACAATAATCAATTCAAAATGTGAGACAACAACCTGGTAACCAAACTGAAATTGCAGTAATCACTGTTGGAGTCTCCAAGTAAAATCTGGAGGTAAAAATCACACAGCAGAGCGAATTACAGTAGTAAAAACAATGAAAAATCGTAAATCAAAACTATCATATTTATAATTGCCAAGAAATAATAGAGACCGTCAGATGAGGGTAAAAAGAAAATAAATGGTCAGGATCAGCTTTGCAGGATGCGATGTCAAAACAAAATTTGTAAGTGTGTTAATTGTTGCGCAACCCACATTCCACAACTTGCGGGTTGCGGGATGCAGGAACGCAAAATAACACAAACTTTATTCAATTAGCTCCGCATCTCGCAATGTGCGAAATGTAGGTTGCGGAATTCCTATTATTTTCGTTTTGTTTGTGTTTGTCTGCAACCTGCATCCTGCAAAATGCAGAATGTGCGATGCGGAGCTAATTGAATAAAATTTTTGCTATTTTGTGTTCCCGCATCCCGCAACCCACAGTTGCGGAATGCGGGTTGCGGAACAATTAATAAAATTTCAAATTTTGTTTTGATCTCACATCCTGCAAAGCTGATACTGACCGTTCTTTTTCTTTTTACCCTCATCTGACGGTCTCTATTATTTTTCGCAAATTATAAATATGATAGTTTTGATTTACGATTAATATTAACACATAAAACTCTCCCGCACCCGCATTTGCGGGATGCGGGATGCGGGTTTAAAAAATGAAATATCAAATGAAATGTTTTCCACAGCCCGCAAGTTGCAGATTTGCGTGTTGTGGGATGTTAAAACAATCCAAACAAAAATTCATCATTCTACATTCAAAATTTGGGCTCCTGTGTCATAATGACATGGGATCTATTGTACTTACAACAAGACCTCACATAGTCATGCTAGAGGCCATTCTATTTAAATCATTGCACCAACTTCCCCTGTCAATTGCTTTAAAATATCCAAGTAACATGTATAACATGAAAATTTAATGTCCCATGTCTATTATCAAAAGAGCAACCAAAGAAAATAAAATGCACCCAAATCCATGTTCACCAGATCAAGAGGCTTGCAGTTTAGTTTGTATATCTCTTTTAATTCTCAACGGATTCTAAGCTGGGTGAGATCGATTAACAGTGCTACTTGTGAACTTAGAAAACTACTATGCTAGGTATACTTTATATTGTTTCATGATGAGGTATATATATATATATATTAATTAAAAGTAACTAAATAAAAACTAAACTTGAATAATAAAAAAATCAGATATAAATGTGTAGAAATTTCATAAACTCTTAAAAAAAATCAATCTCATTATTTAGAATACTTTGAAAAAATTATAACGATTTTATACATGAGCATGTGGGAATTTCATAAACTTTAAAAAATAAATCAATCACATTATTTAGGATAATTAAAAAAATGAAATGGTTTTATTACAACAGTTTCACTGATAATTTTAATGATATTTTAAAGACAGTCTATGTCACTGATGATTATCACCTTCCATCTTCCATCAATACACAGTTGAAAGCAAGGGACAAAAGCCTGTGAGAACATGTCATTTAAAACATATAGAATAAAAAATTAAATTGAATAGAAGAATCGGATGGATTTGCATAAATTAACAAATTATTATCGAATTTACTGTGTAATCATTTGCAGAAATAGATACAAATTTTAATAAAATATGCTCTATTAAAAGCTTATCAGTACATGAGTCACTAACAAGGCAGTGAATAAATGTACTACTTGATCACAAAATACTAACAGTAATATTGAATCATCTGAAACAAGAAAACTCATTATTCATTAAGGAAACTTAATCAAATAAACAAAAAGAGTCATGAAAAAATATCATTACTATATTAAATAGATTTGCGCAAAATTACAAAACCTCAATTAAACAGAGGTATTTCCAAACTCTTGTCCAGATTTTTGCCTTCCAAAAAGTCGTTATTACATGTGAAACCCACCCTTTAAATAATTATTACAAAAAGTAGATTTCCATCAAATTCTGATTGACAAATCTAAATAAAACTAATATCTAAGGAAATACCGCCATCTGGTCCAAATCCCTAGCAATTCCTCAATGTTGGGATAGTTAGCTGATTCAAAACCAAGTTGAACATCATATCTATAATTCTCCATTTCATTTTTAGCTAACTTATGCCAGATGCGGATGTAAATGTGGACCTTGTCCTCAATAGCCAACAGTTCTTTGATTAAGTGATCGACATCCTCAATCATTATAGATTGAGCCCTTGTATTTTCTCACTTGCTTCATCTCTCCGCCGTTCAACCTGCTCGATCATCAATTTTGGAGGACAGGCGTTTTCAATAAGATTTACTGTGGGAAAAAACAAAGCCTCCATGATACTGTCAACAGTGTACCATCTTCTTGCACATGCAGCTTGTGCCTTTTTTATAGTCTCATCGACCATCTCATTAAGATCAAGCCAAGCACGGAGTACTGCTCTGACTTTCTTTAGCTGAAATTTGCTGAGGATGATAATGTTTTTTGGTTTGTCCTTCCTGTACCTTTGTTAGTCTACAATCTCATCCAAAGCCTTTGAAGCTTTCTCCCTCTTTTCCACATGATCTTCATGTACAACGACCATCTGACCAAAAGCAATATATGTTTCATAAATATCATTTAAACCATGAAACAACTCAGTTATTAACTCATAATGGTCCTCATTTCTCTTGATAGCTAACTGCTTAAATTCTTTTTGTGAAAACCTGGAGAACAAAGAGGAAGCTACACTTGCAGTTGCATCTTCACATTGCTTTTCAAGTGAATCTATCCTCTGTCTAAAGGCAACATTTGAGATCTTGTCATTTTGCAGCTCAACCTGAAGAAAGGCACTTTTGACCTGTAGTTCATTGTACTTATACTTAGATGTCTTCATAAGATTAGCAACATGAGCCTCATGTTCCCTTTTACTCTTCTCAAGTTCTTCCTTCAACTGGGTTATCTCTTCTTCCCTCCTGTCAAACTCCATGTTTAAATTGCTAACAGCATGGATATTGGCACCTGTGAATGCACCCAAAGCAGCAGCTGTATCTGTGGGTCACCGGACTGCTGAGTCCAAAGTATTTGCTCAGAAATAGATACTTCCATCCTAGTTTGATCCCTACCCCTCTTTTTTCCCTTTATGATCACTGATTTATCAGGTTTGCTATAATAATATTCTCCAAGAGAGACAACAATCTCTTCATCAAATTTATCTCTTGGATCAATGGATCAAGATGTGATAATCACTGTGGACACTAAAGAGGATGTTTGAGTAATGATAGGAGAGGGCATGGTTATGGTAATGTGAGTACTCAAAGGACATATGTTTTGAACATGGCTTATTTCAGAGATGGAAGACAAGAGTAGCGTTGAAGATTCGAAAGATGGCAAATGCAGATTGACAGCTGCAAGTGGTGACGAAGACCATAAATCCTCTTCAGTACTAGATGATGTTGACAAAGTAACTAAGGGTACATCTACAGGAATCTTAAAAATTGGTGCTTGCAAATTGCTTTGACAAGGAATATTTCAGGAATAGAAGAATGCAGTCCAGTTGAAGATTCCGAATATGACAAGTGGAGATTGAGAGCTGAAAGTGGTGACGAAGACACCAACAACTTTTCAGCACCAGATAATGTGGATGGAGTAACTGTTGATACCTCTAGGGGAATCTTCACAATTGGTGCTTCTGAAATGTTTTGAACATAATCTATTTGAACAATTGAAGACGAGAGTGGGGTTGAAGATTCAGAAGATGGAAACTGGAGATCGACAGATGAAAGTGGTGAAAAATACCCCAAAATCTTTTCACTACGAGACAATCTTGACAAAGTAACTGACGATAGCTATAAGGGAATCTTGAAAATTGGTGCTTATGAAATAACAGGTAGTGAAATGGAGATTTGGACAATATCAGATGTGACATATTCAGGTGTAGATATCATATCATAATACAATTCAAACAGTGCAGGTGATATGCGTCCTCCTGCAGGCAACGTAGATAAATTATGGATGGATGAAAGGAGCAATGCTGCATACGAACACATAGACATAGATGAAGATTGTGAAACTGTAGAAACAGGTATAGAATCTTTCTTACCATCACCATCCAACAAATCTGTTAATGATTGCAAATATTGATCCACCTCTTCAGTGACAAGTGCAGAGGCTGTCACCTCTTCCTCTAAATCTGAATCAACCAAATCGATAATAGGACCTATGGAGGAAGAAGCTTTCACCTTCAATCTTTTGAATGGTTTTTTTTCAACTATTTATTCAGTATCACTTGGCTTACTGACTGCAGCAAACACCGGGATATGAGTAACAGTCACAAGAGCTGAAACTACCTGAGTATTCAGCATAGAGGTCATTATTGCCAGCTTCTCTTTTGACTCTGTTGATGTAATTATTAAGGCTTTGACCTACTCCCTAACTGGTACCTCTGGTAGGTCTTCCATTAGACCTTTTCCCTTGTCTTTGTCCGTAAAAATTTCCACTGATGAATTCTTTGTTGCTTCAACTTCCTTTTGTTCTCTGTCCTTTCTTACTATCTCCAAGACATCAATCTGTAGTGCCCTGTAACATTGAATCCTCTCTTTTAGTTCCTTTTGATGCTGCAAGATGTGGGCTTCCTCATCCTTGCTCTTGGCTCTCCCCAACACTTTAGAAAATGTACTAACACCCTGATAAATAGAATCATCGGGAATTTCCTCATGCACATAATTAATATTGATGTGAAACTGCTTAAAGTGGGCATCGAGGCATCCCTTGGGATTGTGTTTTCTCTTGGTGGCAAAACCAAGCTTCAAAGACTGTATATCTTCACCTAATACTACAGCCCAGGTTGAAGTTGGAATAACCAGTGATCCAAGGTGCAAAGGGAATTTGGGCCAAGTTTTTTTCTTAGGGCCAATCAGCTTCCTATAAACCCCATCATTAACAGTTTGGAAAGCCACTTCTTCTAGAACCAACCTGTCAGAGACAATTCTGGGAAGAATATGAACAGTGTTGCTACCCCAAATTCTTATGTATGAAAAATTCTCGCCAACATACCAGTCACCCATTGTACCAATCAAACCTATGGCTTCAGGTGAAAATGTTGGAGCTTGCTTTTTGAATATTAAAAAATAGATGGTGTCAAGGAAGTATTGACATATATCATAGAACCTGGGTGCATAGTTAGTATTCCACAGTTCTAAATAATAAATGGGCACCGGGGGGCCCGAAAAACTCCACTTCCATCCCAAATTAGGATATTCGAACTCAGCGCACAATATATCATAAATGAAGGTTGAAAAGAAGAAATTGGGTTTCTTTCTAGCAGTGGCCTTCTGGTACTCTTGGATAGAAATTTTGAGTTCTAGCGACAACATGGATGCCCACGGGAAAGAATCATCAGTTGTTAAAACATGATGAGCTACTAGAGCCCATTTAGTCTTGAACACAAAATAATTAGGAAGGTCGTATAGTCTGCATAACATAGCTATGAACAAGGAATAAGGTTCTTTGAACCAGGTAATAGGGTAAAGCTAGTCAGACCTCTTCGAGAATTTACTAGGTTGATGCATCCACGATTTTAACATTTCTTTGAAATTGAACCTACTTTTGGAGGTTTGTGCAAAATCTACAGTAAGGGGTTGCCTTATCGGTTTAAGGGCATAAGCCTTCTTAAATACCTCGGGACAGAAATTGGCTATCTCTAACCCTCTACTATCGTTCAAACAACGAGATTTCGGGTTCGCATGTCCTATTATCCATTTGATCCCATCATTGTATGGGATGATAACAGGTATAGCAGCAAGACAATGAAGTCCAGAATCCCTGATTCTTTCGTAGGCCAACTGGTTATCTTGAATATCAAAAAATTTGTCATTGTCAAAAATTTCATAAACCCTAGACCATTCAATTTGGTAAGTTTCAGTGATTTTGCCATTGGTATCTGAGAAAATACCAAAGTTCGGATCCTTGGTGAACATATCCTTTTCCAGGTTTTTGCAGCGAGTAGATCTTGCCATTGTTGCAAATTGGAAAAACTGTGTTTAAAATAAAAAACAACGCGAAGCGAAAATTAAAACTAATTCAGCATTGACTACAGTAATAAATTTAATGAAGAAATGACCAAAATACTAACATTTAATCGAATTAGACTGTGATAAAATTGCCTGGTAAAATTAACATAGAGCAATAATTCACGAAGATAAAATTCACGCACCGCAGTAATTCGCAACAGTTAAAAAGTGGTAAATAAATTGTAAAAGACCAGCGTATATATATTTTTACACGTGTCATCTTGCAATTTACCACCAAGACAAAATACATCAAGATCATCTTTGCAGGATGCGGGATCAAAAAAAAATGCAAGTTTATTAATTGTTCCACAACCCGCATTCTATAACTTGTGGGTTGCAGGATGCGGGAATGCAAAATAGTACAAACTTGATTCAATTAGCTCTGCATCCCGCATTTTGCAGTATGTGCGTTGCAGGCAAACACAACCCAAACGAAAAATAATACGAACTCCTGCACCCCGCATTTGCGGGATGCGGGTTTGAAAAAATGAAATATCAAATGAAAGGTTTGCCACAATCCTCAAGTTGCGGATTTGCGGGTTGCGGGATGTTAAAACAATCCAAAGATAAATTTGTCATTCTGCATTCAAAACAAACAAATTAAACATAAATTTTTGAAAATTGAGTAAGTTAAGGTATCCCAATAATCAAATAAAATCTTAATAAAACCCTTTAAGATTTATGAAGAGTCTTACCAAGTAATCTTTGTATGTAAAATTTGGGCTCCTATATCATAATGACATCGGATCTGTTGCACTTACACATTGGTAGTTCTAGAACAGACACATTGGTAAGTTTTAAAGTTTTATAACCCCTGCTTGTAACATATTTCATGAACAAACACCTCCCTAATAACTACACAACTAATGATAGTCTTAAAAAAAATAAAAACAAATGCCAAGAGTTGTAATCATTTTCAACTAATTCATACAACATTAAAAGGGGGTTAAACCTACCACTGATAAAACTTGAAATAATGGATTAAATGAAACAAATAAAACTTGAAATAATTACCATTCTTCTCTTAAGTACCAACAAAAACATGCTATTTAAACAAACAGAGCTTGAAATAATTTCTTAAACATATTCATTGAGAGTCACTAACGTTTGGTTCATAGAATTGCTTTAAATTTGCTTTCATAGATTTGGATCGAGAGTCCAAATGATCATGAAATGTAATTGAATTATTAACAATGTAAAAGGACCCGTAGTTTGACCATAGACTATTAAGATTGCTCTTATAAGCAAGCACTTTTTTCAAATAGATTAACCATAAATTAAGCACAACTATATAAATAAACAGACCTTAACCAACTGACATTGTTAATAATATTTTTAATATTAAACGTTCAAAAAACTCAATTATAAATGTCTTAACCTAACATTTCAAAACCCAGTATTAATATGCACTCTCCCAAGGTAAAAAACAAAGGTTCACTTGTGAAAAAACAGAATATTTTTACCCTCTTGGTGCAAATGCTAGTTATAAATATAAATTATGTATAAAATTTTTAAAATTATATATATAACTTAAAGAAATAAATAAATATGGTGTAATATTTATAAGAGATAGTGGGGCAGAAGGGGGGGCGGGGTTCTCTTCAACTCGGCTGGACAAATGGAAACCAAATTCTTCTGGGGTCTTGGTTCAGAAGCTCTTGCTCTCTGGCAGGGTCTCTGGATTTCCAAGAATCAAGGAATCACCGAGCTCACAATTCTGGGAGACTTGAGAATAGGTATTCAAGCCATGGCTGCGAACTCTCTTCCTAATCAATTGCATCTCAGGGACCTGACTAAAAAAATTAAGAATCTGGCTTTCCTTCCTGAAAATTGACTTCTTCCATGTCTTGAGGATACATAATAAAGAAGCAGACCTTGCTGCGAATCTGGGTTCCACCCTAGGCCTCAAGTCCTTGTTAACTAATGGGCTTATCCCTTTTTGTGCTCCCCCATAAGACTGGGGCTAAGGTTGTGGGGCTTAAGTTTCCATGGGTCCGAGCTCTAAGGCTCCTCCCTTTCTGGGCTCTTGACACACGTGCTTCTAATGACAAGGCAGGTGGAGCAAGGCAGGCATGTGGTCTCCTGCTGGATTACGGGGGAAGTGTTAAATGCGATACAGAGGAGTCCCCTCACCATGTGCGAGTTCCTCTGCTTGTCTCTTCGACACTGCGTGAATGGAGTAAGGTGATGCAAGGTATAATGGCTCGCACGCAGGTTTTAATTATTGTGTTCATTATGACCCTAAACTGCAAGGACTTTAAAATGCGGAGGATTAAGGCAAGAGGCACCAGAATTTCGTGGATTTGTTGCAGCTCCAATCTCCCGGAAGTGCTGGAGCTGATTTGCAGAATCGTTGAAGGGAAGCAGGTCTCGATGTTCATCATGAAAACCTCAGCTGAGTCCTCTGGGTTGTCCTTCCTCATCGGATTTTGCTGAAGTGGATATCAAAGAGATTAAGAAAGATGTTATGGTGCTGCAAGCTCAGGTTGAGGCGATTGATACCGAAGGTGGCAGACGGCTAGAAAATGTGGACAAAGATCTTGTGCATCTGCAGAAGAAAATCAAGCGAGCGGTGAGGAAATCTAAGAATGTTGTAATTGGTTTGATTGCTGAACTGGAAATAAAAGTGGACAAGCTCGTCCTGAATCTCGCCAAGACGGAAGCTCCTCCTATGCCAGGTTCCTCATCCAATCTAGATGTGAATATCAAATAAGTTTTGGGGATGGGTCTGCATCTTTGCTTTGATGTCTGCACTGTTTTGCTGGGTTTTCATGTTACTAGATAGTTCAACTATTTGGAATTGGGATAAGTTGACTGCTGGAATTAGACTACTTGTTAGTTTTTGCTCTATTATACTGTAAATATTGATAGTTGCTATATTATACTGTAAATCTCACTTTGCCGCTTCCATAAGGGCGTAAACTGAGAAGCTAAACTCGTATTGCCGCTTCCATAAGGGCGTAAACTGAGAAGCTAAACTTGTATTGTCGCTTCCATAAGGGCGTGAACTGAGAAGTTGAACTCCTTTTGCCGCTTTCTTAAGGGCATTTTGTGTTTTGGTCTGGTTTTCTGGTTAAACCACCTTCTTAATATAATATAACCATTTCTGTCAAAAAAAAATATTTATAAGAGATATACTACTATTGAAGACAACTCAACACAACTTAATGTAAAGAAGCTCATATCATTATTATTATCATGATGAGTGGAGTTAATTACATTTGATATCATTATTATTGGAGCACTCTATTTATTCTACATTTTGGATATTTTGGTGGGTTTAGGTTTGGTAATTGTTTTTTCATAAAATCCAAATTTAGAAGTGTTCAAATTGAGTTTTTAAATCTTTAAATAAATTCAACACCCATGGCACATATTAAAAAAGGTTGAAAACATAGAATATTTAAACTACACCATTATAATGACGAGGAATAAAGTTAAATCCCCTTCCTTCAAATAATTAATTAACTATTTCTTTTAAATTTAAATATTTAAAAATTCTGATTTGATTATATTACTGAAAATTGTTTTAAATATATTTTTAAAATTAAATCCACTTCCTTCAAATAATTAATATAATTAATGATTGGCTTTTTTTATTTTAAATATTTAAAAATTTAATTAAAATTGCTTAATTGATATATTTTTATTTATTAAATTTTTTAGTTAACTTGAGTAAGTATAATTGCTTTATTTAAATTTAATTATGATATAAATGTTTTTTATTCCAAAAATAATGGTGGATTAACTTGAAAGATTAATTACTTTACATTTCATAAGAGAGGTAGTCCATGGGATGTAGAATAGACACTTAATGGGTGTATTGTTAAGGCAGTTATTGCCAAAAATCCCAGGTTAAAAAAACTCCTTGAGTGCTTGCTTATAAAAAAAACTCCTTGAGTGCTTGCTTATAAAAAAACTGAGGTTTATGAGTAGATCCAAAATAGATAAGTTAACTCAAATGATATTGTCTTACTAAGTATATACTCATCAATGTGTTGTCGATAGACACTAAGTATATATTCTTCAAAATATTGTTAATAGACACTTTAAAGTATATCTCGTCAAAGTATTGTCAATATTATGTTAGAGAGGTATTTATGTCATAGAAACAATTCCAAGATAGGTAGATTTTTAGCCAGGCATGTGAAAGGGGATTATTTTTGTTAGAGAGGTATTTATGTCATAGAAACAATTCTAAGATAGGTAGATTTTTAGCAAGGCATGTGAAAGGGGATTATTTTTCTTATGTAAAGAGGTATTTAAGTCATAGAAACAATTCCTAGGTAGATTTTTAGATTTTTTTTTTGTGGAGAGAGGTATTTTGGTCATAAAAACAATTCTAAGATAGGTAGATTTTTAGCAAGGCATGTGAAAAGGGGATTATGTTTC
>LPNX011215772.1:0-108112 GCA_001517045.1 Pseudotsuga menziesii | reverse complement strand
ATATATATATATAAGAAAAGAAACGTCCTTGCTAAGGTCTCATTCTGAAAGTAGCAGGCCTTACAATTCAATCCTAAAATCCGTGGGAATCGTCAAAACTCAGCTATTGCTTCTCGAAGTGGAATAAAGACTGAGCAAACCGAACCCTTGGAAAACACTGACTTGACTAGTTCTTCCACTACCCCAAACAATACAAGGAATATCTTTCATTTTTCTACTCAATAGTCCCTTAGGGATATTATTACCTCCAGTGCTCTTCAATGTAGGCATAAAGAGCCCAATCTGTGGTATGCTTTCTAAGAATTGTAAACAAGAACAACACCTGGCTATCAAGATATATATATAATAATTTTCACTAAAATAAGGCAAGTTGTCTAATAAAATAACCATATTTAAGTACCTGTAACGCTTCAAATAGTGCCTATGGAGAAGTATATGTGGCAAGGCATGGATTACACTTCCACTAGTGACATGGAACTACCTCAACCTCTTGTGGGTTGGGATGAGATAGGTACGCACCATGTTATGTTTTAGTATGATATATGTGTTTATACTTTCTTAAGACGTTATATATTTCAATATATACTTGTATTGACTATTTTAGTGTTGTTTATTTTTATTACAAATGTGGGACTAGTGCCCCTCTTTTTAGAGTGTATTGTCATCATCACCAAGGTGAGAGGGCAGCGAGGGAAGTCATGAGTGGTGTTGATGATGCTGGTGCCCCCTTGGGGGAGCTATAGGTGATGTTGTTGGGGGTGCTTATATATATACTAAAAAAAATGTTTTGTCTTTCATTTTTCAACCGAAAACAATATAATAAAATTAAAATATTTATTAAATATCTTCGTATAATAGTATTGTTAGTTGAACAAGATTTAGACTCTCCATTGCATTTCTCAACCAAAAATATTATAATAAAAAATTAAAATGTTTATTAAACATCTTAGTGTAATAATATTACTAATTGGGGACTTGTACTTTATTATTATTATAAAATTTGAACTAGATCATGGACGTAATCAGAGAACTCATCTCCAAGATAAATGTGCTTGCTCAGATGACGAATGGCAATATTTTCCAGCCACGTGAGGAGCAACCTATGGCGATCCACCAAGTGCAAGAAACAAAGGTCTCGGTAATCAATATCTTTGAAAACTTACGGTAAACACAATTTATATTTACAAGATGTTGCAATATATGATATGTGTTTTGAACATTTCATATATATATATTATTTACTAAAATATATATGAGTGAGAAAATTACTCATTAGAAGTTGTTGGTTTTGAATAGTCATGTTAATTTAATTGAAAACATTTATTATAATGAAGTGAGTATGTTTCACAAGTTTATAATAATTATCCTCCTTGTGTTGGATGCATGCAAAGTGGTGGCGAGAGAACCTCTCTGGTGCCACAATAGTTTTCATATGCTCACATGAAGCTTGGCATGATGAGGGGCATAGGTGACAGCAAATGTTGGGTAGAAGAATAGGTAGATGATTCTCTCATACACGCGAGAACATAGTTGACTACCTTGGCATAATGGTTGTTCGTGGGGTTAAACAGGGTGTGCTCGTAGGTGAAGATGATCCAAATCAATGAGGGAGACTGGAATGATGGTTCCGACCCTACAACCTCCTAACATCATGGTCTTGTGCGACGAGGATACGTGGTTAGCTATGATATGAATGAACTGTGAGAAGAATACCTTCTCTTGCTTCCCTTCAATTTTTCTTAGCACTACTACTTTTTGGATAATAGGGAAATGAAAGTGGAGGGATAAAGACCTAATGTTGGTTCTTCCATTCAGCCTTGAATTATTGGATTCATTTGGGCTCTTTCTCTAGTCTCAAGCCCCTGAGTGTTGGGGGATTGGTAATTTGTATGATCCAAGATGGTGAGAAGTAAGCAGACCAAGGGTGGTTCAAGTCGTATAGGCCCATGCTCACATATGCATAAGGTAATTGTAGGTGATTAAATTGTGAAATAAGCTTGCAGGAGCATGGTTTCTGCCATGACCCAATAGAGAATCGAACACAAGGAAAAATGGGTGGTGCAACAAAGGGAGACGCTCCCTCTGGACGACATTCAGGTTGACCTTAGACATATAGAAAAGGATGTTGGTAGCTCCCAAACTCGTGAAATGAAGCATATGAGGAAAATTACTCTATGTTGGCAAGCCAAAACCCTAACACTAGGAAACCCAAGAGAAAATTCAAACCATGGAGGAAACGCTAAAACTATTGACCAAGGATTATGTAGAGTTGGGAGTGAAGATGAATGTGGTGGCCAAAACCACCACTAGCATGGTATTCAAGGAACGTGTCCCTCTTTTCCAAATGACCATTCTAAAGGAGAAATATGAGGTTCTTACAGTGAACATTGTTGATGATTCACAACATTAGGTTTATGCTTTATATATGGTTTTATGTTAGTCTCATAATACTTGTTCGTTTTGATTACGGTATTAGTAAACACCATAGGAAACTAGATTACATTTTTGTTAAATATAGATACAATGCTAGATGTTCTTCTATAAGGAGCATTAGCTCCTTTTGTGCCTCAGACTCAAATTCTAACTAGAAAATAATTATTATAGTTTTGTGGTTGATCTAGTTTTTTCGAATGGCAAGCTAACTACATTAGGCCATGTATTTTTTGATATTTAAGTAATATAATGTACGTCGAGCTTAATTTTTTTATTTTTTTATATAATAATTATCCTATTTATTTTATCACATAATTTAAAGTTTATACTCGGCAGGAATATGTCCTTAATAAAGTTAAATATTTGTTTCATCAAATAAATTAATGTTTATAATTGGGATGAATGTGGCTTTAAGAAATCTTATATGTGGTTGAAGCAATTACATCACTTCTACTTTATCAATTAACTTAATTTTGTAAACATAAAATCAATATTATTTTTAAGTACATGATATAATTAAAATTGAGATGTGGTTTTTATAAAATTACTCATTATTTTTTAGTACATGATATATTTTTTTAGGTCGGGGAAGATATGTTAGATTGTAATATTTTATAAGTATGTCGTTTAATTGGGAAGTACAAAACTATTTTGGTAAATAAAATACATGTAACGTAATTTGTATGTACATTTTATTTAATGGGGAAGTCTAATGGTTCACTTATTTCTTTAAGGTAAGGTGTCATGGTGAATAGACTTATCGTTTTTCTTGAGCATCTCACACCCTCCATAATCCTAGTCATTGTGTGGCACTGACGTGATATTGTCAGTTGGGCATGATCATCAACCGCAAGTATTACCTGGACTATGGCTCACCAATATTCCATGACTGAACTCAAGCCAGACACCTTAGAGTGTGTGGAATTTCAAGTGCTCATTTCACTGTAGGCAATGTTGTACCATCACCACCCAACCTTACACACTGCTATGCCATTACCTTCCCCAAGCCAGCAATACTTGAATGACCGACTGCCCAATGTATGATGATGATGATGTCGCCCATATGGTCCAATCCTTGATAGTGCATGAAGGTCCTGTCCCGACTCATCCTCACCATATACCTTCACTGCATCCATCAACATTATTGTCCTATCATGTTTGACACATTGTCAATCGCGCCATCCTTCATTGAAGCCTGTTAAGTAGCACCTCGTCGGTTGTCTCGTCCTATTCGACTAGATGTCCTTGGTCATCCTAGCCAACATGCTAGTAATGGCTTCCTGGCCATCTCGTGGTTATCACCCATGAGTCAACCACTAGGGCTACCAAAATCGTATGGACTTGTCGTGCACCCATAGTCATGTCTTCCTAACACACCCTCCATCATGCCATTGCTAATGGTGCTCAACTCAAAGTCATGACATAAGGTCTCTTAACATCAATGCAATGTTACTATATGAAAAGTTGAGGTACGCCCTTTTCCTTATAAGAAGTAGAGCTACACCCTTTTCCTTGTATGATTAAAGTGTGTTAACTTTTAGTTGTATTATTTAAATGATAGATTTTTAAAATTTAAATTTGAAGCTAACAAGGTCTTAATTTTATGGTTAAGGCATTACTAAAGGTATATGCTTCTGAAACTTGAAGGTAACCCACCAACAAATAGGTACCTTTGGACCATCTTTGAAGGCAACCGACCTTTAAACAAGTACTTTTGGACCATCTTGTAATAGAGAAACCTTGAAAATATCCATGAATTATTCATAAACCTTCTCTAATGCTTTAGGATCAATGTTCTCAACTAAGATATTTGTGAAGAAATGGTTCTCAATCCTAGGTTATATTTCATTATCTTTTTTATAATAGACTAAAGACTTGGGATATTTTGAAAGATGAATTGAATCTCACCAAGACACAAAAAAAAATGTGAAAGAATTCATACCTTAATCTTTGAAATTTTTTTTTTTTTTTTAAATCTCATCTTACGAGGGTTACAAGCTTGGTGGAAGGATTAGATATAAGTACAAGTTGGGAAATGGTTATGAATGGTTGTAATCACACATTGGGATGTACTCTCAACTTAACAAATTTGGAAACTTAAATTTAAAAGGAAGAGATGGCTTTACCAACTTAAATTCATAAGTAAAGATTTAAGTAAGTACCCATGGGGGATTTGAACATTTGACCTTCCATTTACAACTTCTCATCTCAATTACTCATTACCAATTGTTCTAATCCCCATGGGATCATAAGTAAATCTTATTTAGAACCTAAGAAAATTTGTTTTGCATATATTGTTATATATGGAAGGTTTATTGTTTGTTAATGCCTAGAGTATTTAGGGGTCCGACCTCAACCTAATTAATGTCCTCTTTGCAATAAAAATGTGATTTTTAAGAACCTTTTCTATACTCTAAATATGTCAAGTCCCCAATATT
Organism: Pseudotsuga menziesii; assembly: GCA_001517045.1. Lineage (NCBI taxonomy): Eukaryota > Viridiplantae > Streptophyta > Pinopsida > Pinales > Pinaceae > Pseudotsuga > Pseudotsuga menziesii. The sequence goes on along the minus strand of LPNX011215772.1, from coordinate 103,241 downwards.
TTGGAAGGATACACCAATGAGATTGCAATTGACACCATAACTTATAAAAATAAAAAAGTAATTAAAAATAAAAGGTTATTAAAAAAATCATTTCAGCTCATAAAATAAAAAAATTAAAACAAGCATAGATCCATTTTTAAAAAAATGGCGGCAAGTTATTACCCATCTTATAGATGTTACAATACTAGGAAGATACACTTTTTTTTGCAGTGTGAATGGAAGAGAGATAAGGACATAGATTTGGAAGGTGAGGAAATTAATCAATCAAACACTTTGATTAGAAAGATGATGGATAATTACATAAGTATGAACACAATTAAATTATTTGATCTTTGAACCCATTAGATGAATGCCTTTCTAGTATGGGACACAAAGCTAAATGAAGAAATAGATGATTGTTGGTGGTGGAAGCCACTTGAAAGTTGAAAGATACATTAAATTCAAGACTTTTAGTACGGGTTGATATATTAAATAAGGTCATAAGATATGATAAATATAAAAAAGATATTGGAATGGGCTAATGATTTTCTACCTTTGTAGATGGATTGAGGAGACCACTCACCATGTCTTTTTAGACTGCCCATTTATAAAATGCACATGAAATAAGGTCCTTACCTTAGCTAGAGGAATGAGACATTGGTCTAGAGACTCTCTAAATGAAGCGTTTTAGAAATAAATGAATGATCCAATTATTAAAGAACATAAATCTATCCCCTTTGTTGTAGCTTAAGTGATATGGATCACATATAACACATGTATATTTCAAGGTAAATCCTTTACTCCATTGGAATTATTCCATTGCATAAATTTGTATGTAAAGACATAAATCAACTTGTTGTTAAAAAAATCCCCATAATTTCAAATTCTCTAGTAAGAGATAAATCGTATGCATTCGATGGTGTCGCTACCAGCCAGGGAAGCCTAGGACAATGTGGTGCTAGAAATGTATTGCTAGATTACCTAGTGAAACAAAATTTTCTTCAAAGCTATATTTAGTTTGAGGAACAAATAATTGGGTCAAAATGCATGCACTCATCAACTTGATGAAATTGGATGTGGATAAAAATATAAAAGAATTTCAATTAATGGGTGATTGTCATTTAAGCTCTATTAATTGTCACCAGTGTTGTTGAGAATTTGGCTAATTTTGTGCCAATAGATGACAAATTCAATACCCTTGGATAAGGTGCACTAATCTACACCAACAAGTTTACTATGGATGCAAACTATGAATGTGGGGAAACATCTCTTTGGTTTCCTATGAGGTTTTACTTAAAATAAAGATCAAACACACACACACACACACACACACACACACACACACACATTATTTCAAAAAGCACTAAAGGTTAGCTAAAAGTGGTTTGATTTGTCATGATGAAGTCGTAATGGTCAAGGAAGTCATGACGTAGAATGCACCTAGGTCCCTCAGGATTAGACATACACATTGTTGAGTAACAACATTTACCTTAAGTGCCATTCATAGAATGTGAGGAAGTTCCCGAAGTGTTTCCCAAGTAATTTATCCATAGAAAATGTAAATAAATTTTAATGTTTGAAAATTTTAATATAAAATTTTAACTCATATGCAAAATATTTCATGGGTGGGTAGATGGAGAAGCTAAAACTTAAAATATTGGGCCTTGGGAAAAGATTTCTTAAACTTCAAAGGTGTATAATAGTGTTCATTAGACTTCCTAGATTACTACATGCAAACAATATTGGGAGCAACGTTTATATAATATGCATGCAGAATTCTTGGGGAAAGATCAATTGGTGCAAGATTTAAATAGAAAGAACAAATAATGTGAGGTAATTTTCTAGGAATTTATTTTCTTGTTAATGACATCCTAAGTTTTGAAAATCAAAATCATATATATATATATATATATATAATTTAGTGTTTCATTTATGAGAAAAATCTAATCAATCAATGTAATATTCATGAAAAAAATAATAACATCACAGTTCTCATCGACTCTGGCAGCACCCATAACTTCGTTAATGTCAACCTTGTTAAAGTATTTAACCTATTTATTCGTCCAGTACCTAACATGATAGTTATGATAGCAGATGGCAAGAAGATTGATAATGTGGGAAGATGTCACAAGGTTAAGTTACAAATGCAAGAATATAACTTAGAATCAGATTTCTTTGCGGTACCACTGGGAGGAATCAACATAGTATTAGGAATACAATGGTTACAAACCTTGGGTACATACTCTGCAAATCACCAAGAACATTTAATTGAATTCCATGCGTTCGGGAAAACACACAAATTATATGGGTTCCAACCACCTCTGACACAACTGGTTACATCACATTAGATGGAAAAGCTATGTTGGAAAGATGCACCAACGTACATACTTCAATGTCAAGAAATGGAGATTCTAGCAAGTGAAGGAGATATGGACAAACAACGAGAGACACAAGAGCTAATTCAAAAACATCACAAGGTGTTTCAAGAGTTACCTAAGGCGCTCTTAACAAACAGAAAAACTTAACACATAATCGAAATAGAACCAGGGATAAAACCTGCCAGTAACAACCCATACAGATGTCCACATCAGAGATGTTGTGAAAGTTCACGTAGTCATTGTTGTTAATTAAGCTTTGAGGACAAAGCTTCCTTAAGGGAAAGGCAATGTAATGAAAGCCAAATTTAATTATTAAGCTAGGTTAATTAATGTAAATAAACTAAGAGGTGACTTGAAAAGTCACCTCTCTTCCCCAATTATGGTATAAATTACCGGGGCACCTATTATGTAATTCATCTCAACATTTATAAAATATACATTACATTACATTTTCTCTTACGTTCTCTGTCCATTCTTTCGTTCTTACTCTTTCAAATGACCACTCATGTCTTTATAATATTGACAACTCATTCCCATCCACGTAACTTTTCATTATAAATGGAAAGAGAAAATGAATGTTCCATCTCAAAATCAACAAAATGTCAATTAATTAAATTGAGGGAACGTAACATCTAAGTCAAATGACATGACAGGACGAAGACCAAATGCAATGCAAATATAATTTTACATTAAGGGAAAGTTATAGTTAAAAAAAAATTGTTTAAAGGAATTTTATTTATAATTTTAATGATATGGCTAGATAAATTGAAATTGGTTTTAATAAATGTTAATAATTATCCTGATTGTTATTTAAAACAAGAGCCACGAGGTGGCAATGTCCCCAACATTGCACCTATAGTTGTTGCTTGTTTGTAATTACAAAAGACCAATAAAATGTTGTTGAAGTGAAGTAGTAGGTACGAGGACATTTAAGTTGGCTATGCAAAGCTCAAGGCTGGAATAGCCTATAAGAGGAAAGGAAATTTGGTGGTTCAATTGCAAATGTTAAAGAAAAAAATTAAAACTATCAAAAGTTTAGCACATATTGGAATAATAAATCACATATTTTGATATCACATAACCAACACTATCTTTTTATTTATTTAAACATACTAAGGTGCACATAGGAGAAAAGGAATCAAACTTGAAATGAACAGGAAATTGCATTTATAAAGCAATTTCATTTTATTAAATAAATAAAACTATCTAATACAAATTACATTTACATAAATTTGATATTACAAAATTTCCATATTACAGTTGCATATTTTCATATTAAAAAATAACATAATTTAATTTGTTATTTTGATATAAAAAGTTGTTTTTTTCTCACTATGTAGTCTTAATATAAACAATATTAAATAACCAATAATAGCTCCTCCACTAAAGAATATTATTATGTGATTTATCCCATGAATGTGGAGCAACTAAAATTGAAAAAAGATTTAATACATCTTTGATCATGTTTGCATTCAAATTCTGTTACCCATTTTTGAAAAGGTGATTTTCCAAACTGCCTCTTGTATTCATATACGAGCAACCTGTGATCATCTTGGATGCAATATCCAATGAGTTTGACCATATTTTGACCCAGGAAGTTGAATTCGGCCTGCAAAATCATAAGAAAAATAGTCTTTCAGGTTCCTTGAATCTAAATCTATCTGCCCATTACAACACACATCTCAAATAAGATATCCAATTTGTTTCAGCAGTAAAGTCAATATCACTTTAGCTACTCAGGATGCTTTCAAAATTCAACCACAGAATGACACTGCAAAAGTGAGGTGTACTCTGCAGCCAGGGTGGGAGTGGGGATGATCCATAAACTCTTTGTATGCCAATTTAAATGTGCATTGAATAAAGACAGTGCGTTGGGTACAATCAATATGGAAAATATCCCATACACATCTAAACCCAGGTTTGATATACACCTACAGGTTATGAAGCTCTCTATAGTTCACACAAATGACCGACAAATCACATATTGGAATTTGAGATATGCAACAGCATGTCATTATTCTTGTATTGAGAATCATGAAATTTCTTAATCACTTCTAATCAAAATCCAATGACTATTTTAGGAATCTGTCATAGTCCCCTGACACTAACGACATTAATATCGTTCAATCCCATAGATTATACCTACCATCGCTAATAACCATCTCGGTTTTGAAGGAAAGTACTGCACAAAATAACAACATTGTAATATCACACTCGACCTTAACCTAAATTTATTAAGACAGAAGAGATTGAAATAAATAAGAATCCAAGAACCAACCTTATCAATGAGTGATTGATAACATGGCTTCACTTCCTCCACATTAACTCTCACCTTACTCTTGTTGTATAAGTCATATTTACTGAACATTCACATTAAAATAAATAATTAGCACCAAAACACTCCCAGATGATAACATTTATACGTAAATATTAATGGGAATGAGTCAATGTTTACTTACTTGAATGTTTTGACCCACTCAAACATCTCCTTATCTTCATCATTCATCAAGTGTGTACGCACTAGCATGATGCAAAGCTTCAACATACATATATTTATTTATGCATCACCCAAATCAATTTTGTTAATATGCCTAAGAAAGCAATCAAGTGCGTGTACGCACTAGCATGATGCAAAGCTGCAACATACATATATTTATTTATGCATCACCCAAATCAATTTTGTTAATATGCCTAAGAAAGCAATTGCAATTTTATTTTGCTTATGGTAGAAAGAGTGGAATCTTAGTATGAAGAGAGACGCTGAAGGTAATGTTGTCTTATTCATTTTAGCCACCTGTTTCATCCATCAAGCCTTTCTTTAGGTGTCCTTTAATAAAATAAACAAAGGAACCATGCATCTAACATGAAATCAAATTGATAGGTTATAACTTCAATTTTAAAAGTGAATTACCATGTGCATATACTCATCATGATCCCAGGAAATAATAATGTTCTCCATTCCACATTTCTTTGTGTACACACCATACTTTGTGTTGTATTTTGGGTTGTAGAAATCTGGATTTTCCTTGAAATGTTGCACAACACAGTCAGGCTTGTTTTACTTTTACTTTAATATACAAGTATTCTCTGGCCTGACAGAATCGAAATTCAAGAAGAACACAAAGTTTGAAAAGGCTCGTCATACCTCGTAGTGAACTATGGATTCATCAAAAGCACATCCCAACGGATAAGTGTCACCTAAAAGAATTTCAAATATTCACGCCCTTTAGTACTGTACTAGAGACATGGTTAATAACAAATCCATTTCTAGAAGAAGCCAGCTTTGATCACTGATTAACTAAAATTAGTAGTCATCGCTGCAGGATTGGTTCCTTGAGATAAATCTAACAGTGATGCAAATTATGGATACATTTCATTGAAATTTACAGTGGAGAAACAAACAAAACAGCTCTCACCCACAACTTCCCATTGAGGTTCCTCTCCAAAGTTAGGATGGAGTAGTACCTTACCCGTATCTGCAGGCACTTTAAACGAAAAAACAAGTGAAAATGAGTTTAAATGCTCAATATCCAAGGGAGATAATAGCTCCCGACTTATATGAAGTACACTGATCTTTCGAATAAGTTTAGAAGATAGGAGGAAATAAGGTCAGGCACTTACTTTCCTTGATAAAAAGCTACCTTTATTTACTAGAATTACCTGTTAAAGGCCTCCTCTTGCCCTTTAAACTTATACATTTGCATTCTCTATAACATCTTGACACGTCCATTTTAACCATGGCGCAATACCGAGCTAGTGTTCACTGTTTACTACTCTACTACCTAAGGCCATACCAAATAATATGCCATACCAAATAATATACTTGGGTCATATTAACCTGACGTGCACAAACAGAGGTACTTCAAATTTGGAGAGACACGAAATTTCAGCACAAAAGCAACACAAAATCAAAACAAAAGCGTGCTTGCTTCATTGCCTTCGACCAAGAATTCATAGCAACTATCAATCTATGTTTACCAGCCATTCCTTGTGACCCTGTAACCCATCAGGATTGTCTTGACAGCAACAGTGAGGCCGATGCCATGCTTGACAGTAGCAGTACCATTCTCTTCTATCCAGCGTTTGAAAACATAGCCCAACCCACCTCCACCGAGAACACTCTCTGGCCTAAAGTTCTTGGTGGCAGATTTCAGCTCATTGAATGTGAATTTCAACAACTGGGATGATATTCTTAATCGCTCCTCTAGCCTGGGAGTAGTTGGAATGCTCTCTGTACTGGCAGTGCTAATCAATGGACTTGTCTGGAAAGTTGGCAATGGTTTGCCACTATCATTGGGATTTTTTGTTTCAGTTGTGCATCAATGCATGATACAAATAAAACCCATCTATCAGTTAGCTTCTAAGGAATTCAAAAACCAGAAATTCAATTGCAATTATCAGTTAGCTTCTAGGGAATTCAAAAACCAGAAATTCAATTGCAATTATAATTTTAAGAACAAACCTCTTTAAATGACATAATAATCTATTAGAATTCACGAACCAAATTATAACTTAATACCAGCTATTGGAATTCACTGCTTTTATGAAAAAAAAATCGTATTAGAATTCACTGCTTTTATGAAGAAAAACCTTATTGTAGTCTAAACTATATGTGACAAAACTATCTGTGACTTTATATTTTAAAACATGGCTTCCAATTAAGTAAACCTCCCATGTGGTTTTAACCTTTCTCAATTAATAACCATAAACATCTTATTGTAAAATTAGAACATAATACCAGCTATTGGAAAAAGAAAAAAAAACTTTTGCAACAACCTAGAAGATGAAGATGAAGTTACTTGAGGAGAAGTTACAATAACCGTGATTTTTAGAGTTACTGTGGAATTAGCAATTCTCTGCATGATGCTACTTTGGGGAAATGACCCTGGATCATGCTTGGTTTCTGTCTTTCAACAAATTAAGAGCCCTTTCCTGTACAATGTCAATTATTTAGCCTTTAGGTGGTAACTTTCCCAGTAAAACAATTTAGTTCGTAATTGCTTCACTTGGCAAGGCTTCCAGCCTTTGTTGACAGAGTTTTTGATTGATGACTTTCTAGTGAGGAATCCGTCATGGTTCGTTAAGAAACGCTACATTGTTTGTTCCATGACATTGCCAAGGTTTTACTAAGTTTAAATACACAAACAGATAAGATTTCACACTCTAAGTTTAAATACATTCCCTTGGTTACAAACAGATCAATCACTTATGTAGAGTTGAACCAACTTTTGAACATCTTGCCTAGTTGACATGTGTTGTTTATTTTTCCTGTGTTTGCTCTAGGAAATATGAATGTGGTAACAGGACCCCAATCTTGTTAGCCATCATTTTAAATAAGCCATTGCCAAGGTTTTCACTAAGTTTAAGTACACTCCCTTAATTACGAACAGATCCATCACTTCTCTAGTGTTGAACCAACCTTTGAACATCTTGCATAGTTGACATGTGTTGTTTTTTATCTATGTTTTCTCAAGGACATGACACGGTAAACAGGATCCAATCGTGTTAGCCATCATTCTGAAAATAATCCTAAGCCTTTAGCCACTTTATAAGTAGCTTGTTAGGTGAAACCCTTTGAAATTTATAACCAAGCCACCATTCTGAAAATAAGCAAAATCCTTCAGCCACTATATAAGTAGCTCGTTAGGTGAAACCCTTTGAAATTCATAACCAAGAGCATCACGTTTTAAATATAAACTTGAAACAGCCAAGTACTTCTGAAGAAAAAGCCAATGTTTATAATGGAAGTATACCTGAACCAACAATACAATATTGGGGAACCCCTCTGTCCACATAAACATAATAACGATACAAAAATTACCTATAATTTTTTCTAATAAATCCTCTCACGATTCATCCATGTAATAAGCCTTCTCTAATATCACTAGGTTGTTACTTGGAGATCAGTCATTTCAGAATACAACGCTTTTGCTTGCATCAAACTTAACAGAGATCAGTCATGTCAAAAAGCAAAGCTCTTGCTTGCTCTCAAGTTTACTGCAGATTGATAATCACCTATGGATATATTCTGTGGATTAATGTGATGTTTTATTTGTGATTGATAAAAAGAAACTTGCAGATTGATGATCACCTATGGATATATTCTGTGGATTAATGTGATGTTTTATTTGTGGTTGATAAAAACTTAGCTTTGGTTCACTTAGTTATATTGATTCAAAATTCAGTATTGATTTTCTAGCTATCTGTTATGTATATGAACCCTTACAAAAATCCATAGAAACACTTGTTTTTCACATTAAAAAATGGATATTTTCCTGTCAAAACTCTGAATCTTTAAGGATTTTACAATTCTTAGGGAGAGTGTGCCCAGTTTTTAGACTGAGCGGGATTGAAACTCCCTCTGGAGATTCATGGTAAACTGTCACCAATCAAAACAAGTTCTGCCTTTTAATTTAAATTTTGCTTTTAAATTTGATCTCAGTTTCGAAAGTTGTAATCATAGCTTCCAGCCATTTGAATGCTAAAACAACAAACCGACCAATAATACACCCAGAAAACACTAACAGTTTAAACTTCATTCATTCCAAATGAGATATGCACATGGTAACATATAAAAAAAAATCATACAACCTTCAAATATCTCAGATTCGTATCCTGGTCTAAAGCCAGCGGGCAATCCAACATTGATAGAAACTACGCCATTCATAGAAACTAAAAAGAGTGCTATATTTTGTTTAATTTGAATACTAGCATACACACATTCAGACTTTAAAGGTGGTTTCCAATTGAATTGGCATGAAAATGAGTTTTAACTGAGTTAAAATTTATTATTTGCCTCAGAATTGCAGTAAACAAGAACCCGATTTCCCATTATTCTTCTCTATTGCGTGCATCCGCTTACAATTACAATTTCTCTGCACAATGCAAGGCCAAACTGGACGCCTCCTTCTGCCGGAACCGGGAGGCTTCTTCCATCGTGCCAGTAAACGAAGTGACTGACTTCTTCAGCCACTGGCATTCCTTCCCTCTTCTTAGTCTGCAGGTAAAGAGCAAGCACACCACTGTTATTCCTCGTCCTGTTAAATCTGTAGGCGAAAAGCAAGCAACCAAACAACGAAGCTAGCGGAACAAAAAAAGAAAATGGGCATTGTGTGCTACAAACATGAGAGCTGGTTATAATAAGTACTTCATGGTCGTGCCACTTCCTCATATACTGACTCAAACATAGAATGGCTCGCCATTCCTTTTCAATGGCCTCATGGCAGTTGACATGTGCCTTGAAGTGTGTCGTCGGTTGGGTTGCTTGGACAAGGAATTCTTTTCTCAAATAAATGAAAACCATTTTTCACTACATGCAATACATGCCAGTGTCAATGCTTACGCTATCAGGCAGTTGGGTCTTGGGGCACGAAGTCCCAAGCCTACATCACTTCCATCCAGTGAATAGAAGTAAAGTTAAATGAATATTTAAATAATTCAAAAATTAAAAGTTAATTCAAACTATAGTAAAAATATTTGAAAATAAAAAAATTGAATCTACATATTGAATTAATCTACCTAACCAAATCATATATATTCCTTTGTCAAGAATATAATATATATCCCCTGTGGAAGACATAACAATACAAAATGTCAATTATTTCTTTAAAAATAATTTTCAAATAAATTAGTGTTTTATAAATATTTCGAAACATCTATAAAATCCTCTCATATAAATTAGTGTTTTATAAATATTTCAAAACATATATAAAATCCTCTCAAAGGTTTTTTATAGAGAATTTGAAAATATGGAATGCACAAATTTTCTGATCGATATGTTGAAATATTTGAGTATATGTATAATATATATAAATAGTTTTAATCAAAGCATTAGATATCTGGGTTTCACTTTAAACGTTATAGATAAGAAAATTTGAGAATGATGTTCTTAATTGATGACCAAAAAAGGGCTTAATTAACTCTCTTAAAGTCAGTGTTGGAAGATACTCTAGTTTATTGACACTCTCACCTCTACATTCAACAATTCTCTCTTAAAGTCAGTTGGAAGATACTTAGTTTATTGGCACTTCCACGTATACATTCAAGTTGTTATCATGGAGAAAATCAAAGAAAAATGTTTTAACTTTATGTGGAAAGGAAGCAAGGAAGTAGGTAAGCTTTCATTAAAATGGATAATAATTGCAAAACCAAAAGCTTTAAGAGGCCGAGATTAAAAAGTACTCACCACTTTTGGTAGAGCTCTAACTATAATGAGTCTAGGGACATTCATAAAGATCGATGGATTTTGGCAACAAGTAATCAAATCTAAATACATAAGAATAGATAAGGAAGAGGAACAAATCTTTCTCAAATGCATAAACTATATGGAAGGCTTTAGTATCGTAATTTTTTGTGTTAGGTAACTAGATGGCTTGGAAGGTAGGAAATGGAAAAGTACAAGGATAGGTGTGGACCCTTGGATAAGGTGTGGGAATAATTACATTGTATCTTAAGGAATCATAAAAAAACTATGGCAACAAGGGATCACCCATCTTATAGATGTTACAATACTAGGAAGAGGTATATTTTGGCAATATGAATGGAAGGAAGCTAGGGACATAGGTTTGGAAGGTGAGGAAGCTAACCAATCAAACACTTTCATCAGAAAGATGATGGAGAATTGCATAAGTATGAACATAATTAAATAGTTTGATCTTTGAACCCATTAGGGGAATACAATGCTAGAATGGGACACAAAACCATGTCACTAAAAGAAGAAATAGATGATTGTTGGTGGTGGAAGCCACTACGAAAGTTGAAAGATTCATGAAATTCAAGACTTTTGTATGGATATATCTATGAAATAAGGTCATAACATGGGATACATCTAAAAAATATCTTGGAATGGGCCAATGATTTTCTATCTATGTAGATGGAATCAGTATACCACTCACCATGTCTTGTTGGACTGCTCGTTTGTAAAATACACATGAATGGAGTTCCTTACCTTAGCTAGAGTAATGATACATTGGTCTAGGGACTCTCTACATGAAGAATTTTAGAAATAAATGAATGATCCAATAATGAAAGAACATAAATATCTCCCTTGTGTTGTAGACATATGCATATCTCAAGGTAAATCCTTTACTCCATTGAAATTATTACATTGCATAAAATTTGTATATAAAGACTTAAACCAATTTGTTGTTCAAAAATCCCCAGAATTTCATATCCTCTAGTAATAGATAAATCATGTTCCCGGGGTTAATTCAATGGTGCCACTACCAACCATGGAAGCCTAAGTCAATGTGGTGCTAGAGGTGTATTGCTACATTACTTAGTGAAATTTTCTTTGAAACTATCTTTAGGTTGAGGAACAAAATTGGGTCAAAATGCATGCACTCGTCAACTTGATGAAATTAGCTATGGATAAAGTTATAAAAAAAATTCAATTAATGGGCGATTGTCATTAATATAGACTTTGGAACCTTACACTCAAGTTTTTGTTGGATTAGATTCTTAGTGTATCACTTCTCTTTGAGGTAATTAGTTTCAAGCATGTTTATCATTAATTCGATTCTAAAGCCGATAATCTATCAAAATAAGCAATCTCAATCCCTATAGGGATGCTTCAAGTGACAAAGATTGATACAGGGTTACTGACCCTCCAAATTCTTGATGTAGAATGGTTTTTGTTCATGATTGATTTCAAAACAAAATAGAGAGTGAATTATGACAATAATTTTTTTTGCTAGATAATCTTAATGTCGTTACTATGATAATGTGATAATTTTGTAAGGATTTGAGACATGGTTTCTCTTTCTAACTTGTATGAGCTTATTTAGAGATAAGTTAGAGATGATAAGCTATCATTATTTGGTAATTATTAATATTTTTTATTCTTCTGTCTTTATATGCACATGAAAAATGTAAGTTTGTTTTCGCCTCAATAATATAAAGTTACAAACTTTTCACACGTGCGTGTGTGTAGGTTATTATGCCTTGGAAATCCATTGGGAAATTCCCTTCATTTTGAGGATGGTAACCTAGGCTAAACCTAGATTCTTCAAGGCATAAGCCCAAGTCAACAACATAGGTCAAAGTTGTTACAACAATATACCCATTATGAACGTAGAATGTCACTTATGGGAATAGAACCTGGGTAAGGAGGATACCATTGCATCCCACAACCACTTGGGATAGACATAGCTGAATGTGTGTGTGTGTGTGTACAAGTATACATATATACATATACATATCCAAAGGTGTTAGCTCAATTGATTGCCACTAGTATTGTCGAGAATTTCGTTATTTTTGTGCATGTAGATGCCAAATTAAAATCCCTTTGGATAAGGTGCACTAATCTACACCAACAAGTTTATTAGGGATGTTGCAATGGCTTCATGTGGTAGTGCATTATCCACTTAACTCACTCAAGACAAATTCACGTGGAAGCTTGTGTAAGTGCTTAAGGAGCATGAGGCAACCAAATTGACTTGGTAGCACAACACCATTGGGTGTGCCAAGTCAGGATCTTGGCGTGTGCATAACTCGGAAAGGGGCATGGAAGCAACAAGACATGGGAAAAGAGACCAAGGCGCGAGGCAACAACATAGACAAGTGTTGGAGGTGGCATGACAGCAAGACAAGGAAGGGGGCTTACCAACACCCATGGTACCCTTGGACTTGGAAGAGTATGGGTTGGAAGCCCAAAGACTTAGCATGGAAAGCGAGGAAATATGAAGGCAATACATGTGGGAGTGTGTTGGTTGGGAAAATATTTGTGGAAGCACGTTGACATGAATGTATGGCATGGTTGTAGCATGCCGAGAGGGGCATGCGCTTGACAGACAAGCAAAGGACATGTTTGGTGGAAGCTTGTGGAATTCCATGACATGAAGCACAAGTCTAGGCAGTGACATAGCTAGCACATTGAGATGGGAACTACAAGGAGGAACCTTAGGTGCACCCTCATGCCAAAGGCTAGTATATATGTGCACACAGAGGGATTGAGGAAAACCAATCAAAAAATAAGAGAACAAAGAGTTGGAAAGTGTGACTGCGACCAAGCTGCAGCTAAGCAGAGGGAGCAGGTCACAAGAGGGGAAGACCTAGATTGGGTTGGGAGCTCCATCTCTTGGCATATTTTAACTCAGAATAGATTTCAATTGGCTAAGAAGACTCAAAGGTGTGGAATTTGGGTGCTTCTTGGACTGGCTTGTTGAATGATCCATGGAAGTGTTGGAATATAACCCCCTTCACTGTAAAACTTTGTAATATATAACTTGATTTATAAGAGAAATCTTGGGTGTGTTAGTTTGGGCACCCACCATTATCTTATTTTCTCATTTGCTTTATGTGGGATGTGTAACATGTATTATGCATATTTTGGATAAGTGTATAACATAACATAACTATAACAAAGATAATAATTGTAACAAGTGTTAAGTGTTTACTTGTATGCTTCTACCTTGGTTAGGCGTAGTATTCTAGTGAGCCTACCGAGTTGGTCTCACACTTCACTAGGCGTCAGGTAGTTTCACATACCTCTTAAGACAGTTGAAAAATTGGGCATCGAATGACCTTGCGAAAAGTGGTAGTATAACAGTTTTGTGAACAAGTTGTGGAAGATCTTTTCCTGGGGTAGTAATGAAGTAGTGAGATCATTACTTATTAAAGGGACATTCACCGAAGGGTTGGTTTCCTAGAGTTGTAGCAAGTGTTTCTGTACACATAGTTAGATGATGAGAGTATAAATGCAAAAATGCACCTATCTCCACCGCAGGTGTCCACAATAGTGTGAAATGACAGTAAGAAGTGTGTCGAGTAGGGCGCTAGCTGAGATCAATATGAAGGTTGAAATAGATTTCGGTTGGGAGGCACTTCAAGTGGTACGTGAAAGTGTAGAATGTTGTGAGAGTTGAAAGTTGTTAAGTGGTAAGCTTAGAGGAAGCTGGCAACAGGAATGTTCCTAGTGGACTGATGAGCACCCAAAGGTTAATTTTCCCTAAAACCTAAGTACATAAGCATACCTAGGAAGGAAGCATCTAGAGTTGAGGCTTAGAATAAAGTAGTGGCTCGATCGGCTTTGACACACCAAGTGCTCTAGGATCTTGACGTTGGCAGGAGCAAGTAGACAAGAGTGTCCAAGGCTGGAAATCTCTACAATAGTTTGATTGGGCACATTGATTTTCGAAGAGAAGACTTGAGGGTGAAAAATATTTCCAAGCTCAACAAGGAGGTTTTGAGCGAACCAACGAACAAGCACTTTGGTTGAAGTGCACTACTCATGACAAGAAGATGACTAAGTTTGTGATGAGCAAACACGCCGCAGAGTAGATGCTGGAGTCTGAGATAGACCTAGAGCTGGATTTAGACGTGGAAGACGAATCTCTTCATGGAAACCATGACAAGGGTTCTGTGTTAAGAACATCCAAGGTCAAAAACAGGCTCGCGTTACTTGAGAAAAGTGTAGAGAAGATGGTTATTGCACTTTGCAAGCATGACGAGAAGGTAATTTCCATGAGAGATGAGATGGATTGGATGCAAAATATGTTCAACGAGGATTTTTGGGAGTGTAGGTCTATGGAAGAAGTCATTGGTGAGCTAAATAAAACATAATACGACCGAGTTTCTAAGTTGGAATATACAGTGGACATACTCTAATATCACATTGTTAATAGAGATGACCTGGAGGGACAAGTCATGAAGCTTGAAGCTTTGGTTCAAGAGCTTCAACTCCATGTGAAGGAGAAAGATGACACCATTGTATCGATAAAATGGGCCTTGGCAAGTGGGCATTGTTCAACAACAACCATGAAAATATGAACGAAAGAATCCGAATTTTATGACAAAACCCGGAATTCCAAGTTACTTGGAAACTTTTGTTGGGACGTTGAGTAATACTTAGATCAAATGAACGACAGTTCGGATGAGGCCAAGTTTAATATTGTAGCGATGTTTCTCATAGGCATTGCCAAGTTGTGGTGGAGAAACAAGGTAGAATATGTGGTTGAGGGGAAGGAGAGAGAATGGATTGAAAACTGGAACCAAATGAAGGCATCACTGGAAGCTCGGTTTGGGCTTGGAAACCAAGGTTGGGTTGCTTGTAATGAGATCATGAAGCTCAAGCATGCTGGAAGGGTCCAAGAATACATAAAAGCTTAGACGAGCCTCATGTTGGAGATAAAAGATATGAGCGATGGGGATAGACTCTATCACTTTATGAAGGGCTTACAACCGTGGGCACAAATAGACCTATGACGCCAAGGTGTATAGACCATTGCAACAACAATATCAATAGATAACAAGCTCTTGTACTACCTTGCAAATGGAAGAGATGAGTCCAAAGGAGATGAAGAAGGCAACGAGAGAACTCAGTGTAGATTCAAGAAGATGATGAAAGGAAAACCGAAGCTTGGAGGGAAGCATGAAAATAAGAAGGTTAAGAGTGTGGCACAACCAAAGGAAATGGGTAAGCCAGTTCCATGTTATATCTGTTCAAAAAACTGTCTGCTTGGACCACGGAAGTTGTATGTGGTAGAGCACATTGAGAATCCTACTATAGGATTGTTGTAGGGGCTAAATGATGTTCTAGAGGAACCAACAATGACACAAGAACCTGACTACATGAGACTATGTTATGTGTCGATGGAAGTGAATGGGAAAAAACTGGTTTCCTTAGTTGATAGTGGCGCCATGCACAACATTATGAAGTAAGAGATTGGAAGAAGGATTGAGTTGTGGATCAAGCTAGGGAAAACTTATTTCAATGAAATGAGCTCAAGTACTGAGAAAGTGGTTGGATAGGCCAATCACGTGCTATTGAAGATTGGAAAATGGACGAGTGAAGCAAGCTTCACAATTGTTCCATTGGATGACTTTGATGTCGTTCTTGGACATGAGTTCATGAGGAGATCTAAGGAAGCTCTTATGCCTCATCTAAAGTGCTTAGCATTTCTTTCGTGAGAGGTACCAATCATGGTGTAGATAGTAAGGAAGTCACAATGAGATGGGAATGTCACACCTATGATTGTGATGCCTTCCACAAGTGCGACGAACCTTCACAAAGATAAAAATGATGGGAAAGATAAAGAAGATTGTTTTGTTGACATGGTATTGGAACCAGCTAGCCAAGATTTAGTCATTCATTTGGAAGAGTGGATGGATGCCACATAGAAGGTTTTGAAATCAACCCTGACAAGCTTGGAGAAGCTTCTTGATTTCTACACAACAATAGGGAAAAACCAGAGTTTCCAAATGGGATGCATAGTATCTACCCAAGGAAACAAAGTCACACTAAGTGGTGGCACATGAACACAAATTGTGGATAGGAAGATGTTCCTAGACGACCCATAAACATGACGATTGTTTGTTGAAGGTGATGGCATGATTGGTGGTAACGTGTTGCTCCTTATACACTTGAGTAGTCAGGTTGCAATAGAACTAAGATCGTATGATGTTTGGGTGAAGGCCAAGGGAACCTTCCACCCCTATTACTTGGTTAGAGTAGCCAAAGGCATTGACCTTCTACTTTTGGCATAGGTAGACGTGGTCGTGGATGCTTCAAGCAGGAGGCATGCCATAAGAAGCCAATAGTGCTTGTAACAAAATGTTAGAGTGCTAAGGTGGGATGAAGTGAGCATGATCCTCCAAATGACATAGGTGTCACTAGGTTGTGAAGACTTGTGCAAAGAGAGCGCATTGACACAAATGAATGATGGAATCTAATTGTGCAGTTTGATCAACCAAATAATTATGAGAGATGAGGGAAGACAAACCATGCAGACTAAAAGAGATGAAGCACATGGGTGGACTGAGAAGTTAGACTGTGTGCAACTGGCAGCAGTTTGGCAGTGGTTTCTAGAGGCAATGAAGTTTCATGGAGATGTTTCCAAAGACAAAAACTACTTGAGGTAGGGGAGGAGGTGAGGTATCGCACTTAGCCGCCTCACTCATTAAAGAAAGGTTTGCGTGGAATCTTTCCTAAGTGCTCAAGGAGCGTAAGGCATCCAACTTGACTAAGGAGCATGACACCACTAGGTGTGCCAATTTAGGATCTTGGCATGCGTGTGACTCGGTAAGGGGCATGGAAGCAACAATACATGGGAAAAGAGACCAAGGCATGAGGAAAACATGCATACAAGTGTGGGAAAAGAGACCAAGGCATGAGGAAACCATGCATACAAGTGTTGGAGGTGGTGTGTTGAAAAGACAAGGCAGGGCGCTTACCCACACCTGCGTTTCCCATAGACTTGGCGGAGCACAGGTTGGAAGCCCAAATCCTTACCATGGAAAACAAGGTAAAACAAAGGCAATGAGTGTCAGAGTGTGTTGGTTGGGATGTTTTGTGGATGCACGTCGACAAGAATGTATGCCACATGTGCAGCACATCGAGAAGCGAATGCACCCGACAAACAATCCATAGTCATGTTGGGTGGAAGCCTGTGGCATGACGTGAAACATAATTTTTGGAAGATGCATAGTTAACGTGTTGACAAGGGTGCCATAAGGCAGAGATTTATGAGCATCCTCATGCCAAAGGCTAGTATATATATGCGCGTGCGGAGGGATTGAGGCAAATCAATCAAGAAACAATAGAACGTCTAAGAGTTGGCAAGTGTGACTAAAACCAAGCTTTGGCTAAGCATAGGGAGCAAGCCGCAAAAGGGGCAAACCTAGATCGAGTTGAGAGCTCCATCTCTTAGCAGAGTTCAAGTGGCAAGATATTTCGATTGATTGAGAAGACATGAAGGTGTAGACTTTGGGTGCTTCTTCGAGTGGTTTGTTGGGTGCTCCATGGAAGGGTTGGCCTACGATCCCCTCCACTATAAATCTTTGTAATATGTAACTTTTTTTGTAAAAGAACTCTTAGGCGCGTCGGTTTGAGCACCCACCATTATCTTATTGTTTCTTGTTCTTTCTGTGGGATGCGTTACATGTGTTATGCGTATTTTGGCTTAGTGTTGGAACTGGCTAAGTGTATAAGATAACATAATTGTAACAGAGATAATGTGTGTAACAATTGTTAATTTTTTACTTAGAGCTTTTGCATTGGTTAGGTGTAATCTGTCGACCATCCTATCGAGCTAGTCTCACCCTCGGCTATTGGCTAGGCGTCGGGCAGTGCTGCATGTGTCTTGAAATGGTAGAAAATTCGGGCATCAAGCTACCCGGTGATAGATGCCATCTATGAATGTGGGGAAACATCTTTTTGGTTTCATATGATGTTTTAGTTAAATAAAGAACACAAACATTATTTGAAAAACCATTAAAGGTTAGTTAAAATAGTCAAGGAATTCATGAAGTAACATACTTTAAAGATGCATTAGTTTTCATGTTAATATAATTTCGTTCCCGTCTTTAATTATAATTATTTAAAACAACCTCAATTTTTCTATTTTTTTAAATAATATAAATTTTAATATAATTTCATTCCTTTTTATTTAATTATTTAAAACAATTTCTAAATCATATTTAATTATTTAAAACAATTTTTAAATTTCTAAATCATATTTTTTAATATCGTGTCTCTTATTGTATTGTATATTTAATATAAAAAAACAACATTAATATATTTTAAATATATTGAAAAATATAAAATATCATGATTGTGGAAAATACAAATAGTTACCATTCAAATAATGAAAGTCCAACCCATCAATGTACATACCCATTAAAAAAAATCAATAAAAATCCTACAAATCATTATGGTGAAAAATAAAAATAGTTGGAAAAGATTGTTGCAATGCAAATCAATGCACTATGCATTATTTGTGCAATCCAGGTCGTTGCATAATCACATGATGTCCTTGAATCTCCTTGTTTTCCTTTCCTCAATGTCTATAAAATGGGGAATTTTTTATTTTTTTAAAACAAATTTTATTTGACTTTTGTTCCTACAATGAGGAATTTCTTTCTAAGAAATGACATAATTTCGTTTTGAATATTTTGATTTTTTTTAAGTATAACATTAAATAACATGTTTTTTTATATATAAGAGTGACTTGATTTAATGTAACTTAAGAAAAAGATATAGACTTTGAAATAAATAAAGTAAGATCTTGATTTAGACTTAATAAAGTTTCTTGCCCCATAAAAGGTAAAATATTATTTATTGTCTCATAAAAGCTACAATACTATTTTTTACAACTAAATCCAATATCGTGTGCTCGTTAAGACATATCTTTATAATATTGACAACTCATTCCAATCCACATAACTTTTTATTATAAAATGGAAAGAGAAAATGAAAGTTGCATCTCAACATCAACAAAATGTGTCAATTAATTAAATTGAGGGAACGTTAGGTCTAATTCAATGACATGACACTAAATGCAAAGAGTAAACTTTTTACCTGATCATTTGCACTGATTAGACGACCAGCAATGCGTGATGTGAAAGCTCACGCGAGTCAGGTCGTCCGATTGGTGCAAACGGTCAGGTAAAAAGTTTACTCCAAGCACAAATAGGGTTGTAAAATGAGGATAAGGTACATTTCAAAGGCATGAAACATGGCACGACAAAGATTAAACACATAGAATTATAAATTAAGGGAACGTTACATTTTTAAAAAAATTGTAAATTAAGGGAAAGTTACGTTTCAAAGAAATTTATTTAAAATAAAAGTCTATGAGAAATACCAAATACAAATAATAGAATTGTAAATTAAAGGAAAGTTACATCTTAGTAAAAATTATTTAATTGAAATTTTATTATTAATAATTTTAATGATATAACTTGATAAATCAAAATTAGTTTAAATCAATTTTAATAACTATAGTATATCCTCATATTAAAAACAATTACATATCGTCAATTATTTTTTAAATTTTATTTTTATATAAATTAATGTTTATATTAATCTCTTAAAACATATATAGAAATATTTCAAGTTTAATATATATATATATATATTTCTTTCAAGTTTAATAGATAATTTAAAAATATAGAATATATATATTCTTCTCCAAACATGTTTAGAATGTAAATGGGTAGCAAGTCGTAAAATTATTTTAAAACATGAAACAAAAAGCTTTAGTTTAATAAAGAGTTTAAAGATTTTTTTTTTTACCATGGATTTATGGCACCTTTTGGTGCTGGCTATATTTACTTAAATTTTTTCATTATCTTGAGGGGTGTAGGGGATAAAATATCTCAAAACAAGGGTGGCTTGTTAAACTAGTAGCAACAAGGAAGGTCTTCCTGCATGCATGTGTTCTTGCATGCTAAAGACTTGAATTAGAAAACCAATTGTATTTAATTTACTTTTCCTAAGTTTACTTTGGAAAATAAATTAAAGTGATATAAATTAACTTTAGTGAACCACTAGTTAAAGTGAAAGTGAAATTAGGGTTTTTTCTTTACCACTAGTTAAAGTGAAAGTGAAATTAGGGTTTTTTCTTTACCACTAGTTAAAGTGAAAGTGAAATTAGGGTTTTTACTTTACCTAAAGTTATAAAAGAGAGATCAATTGGTGGAGAAAACAGACACACTTCTATTCTGATAGAGACAGGATACAGACAGGGAGAGAAAGTCAGACAGAGGATTTAGCTGAGAAGACGGAGGAGCGAGCAACAGGATCATCGAGCTTCGTACAGCTGGGTCGTACACTCACACAGGGGGGTGTTGAGGTTTAGCTGGAATTTACCCAGTGATTCTGCCGGGTACTGCATTCGTCGGGTTTGGGTGAATTTGCAGCGATTGTAAAAGTTCCATATTTTCTCATGATAAAATCTATATTTGACTGCTGCACCAGTTTTCCCATCTTGGGTTTTTCTGGGGGTTTCCATACCCAAAATAATTGTGTCATTATTGTGATGTGGTGTTGTGATTTATTTCTCAGTTTTATATTCCACTGCATATTGTAAAATATATTCATGTGTGGTTATCAATTGATATTTTGCATGCACTGTTTAGCCCTAGTTGAATATTAAAGGAAAATTTACATGGTATCAGAGCTCTGGTGAGCTAAAACTAAGAGATTTGCAGCAGTAGTGATAGATCAGGGGCATAACTATAGGAAGACATAAACCTAGACTTCCAGATCTAGGGTTTGATAGGTACACTTCACTATGGCCATGCAATTGAGAGTTGAGGATAGACTCCAAGGCGCTCAGAACTTTTCTACATGGAAAGAGAGGATCACAAGGATCCTAGACGTCAGTGATGCTGAGGAGTACAATGACTCCACAAAAGTTGCACCCACAGATCCGATAGATTTGATAGCCTAGAAGAAGATTGATTCCAGAGCCATGTTAATTATCATGGATGGAGTGAAGGACCATATAGTCCCTCACCTTTCTGGTAAGAAGACCACATTGGAAATGTGGAAGGATTTGGAAAGTCTATACCAGAGCAAGAATGAGAAACTGAGGATGGTGTTGCAAGAGAGGATGCACAACACCAAGATGACCAAGCGAGAAGGAATGGTGCCTTATCTCACGAGGCTCACACATATCAAGGATGAGCTTGGAGCCGTTGGCTCTAAAACTGATGATGAGAGGCTAGTTTGTATAGCCCTCAATGCCTTCTCTAAGACATGGGACACCCTTGTCAAAGGTGTTGTGGCTAGGGAGGAGCTCTTTGACTGGCATAGACTATGGGATGACTTTGCGCAGGAGGAGACCTGTATGGTTCAAGGATCAGGCTCATCCAATAGTGCCCCACCAATTGTGGATGAGGAGGCTCTAGCCCTTACAGGGAAGAGCAAGGGGAAGGAAAAGAGGAAGAAGGATGGTAAGAAGAACTTTGACGTGCCAAAGGTCAAGTGTTTTATCTACCACAAACAGGGACACTTTTCCTCCCAGTTCCCAAACAAGAAGAAGAAGAGTAACACTCAGATGGCTGGATCTGCAGAGGTGGATGAGTTCAGCAAGAACTTCGACAAGGAGTTTTGCTCGATAGCTTGCATGGCAAGCACCACAGGGAGTAGCATATGGTACATTGACAGTGGAGCATCTAGTCACATGACTCGACATAAGAGATTCTTCAAAGACTTGCAGGAGGGTGGAACAAGGATCCACGTTGAGATAGGTGATGATGCGCGGTATTAGGCATAGGGAGTTGGAACTGTTTCATTTGAGAGGGAGTCTAGCAAACTCCTCATTTTTGCTGATGTGTTATATGTTCCATGACTGACCAAGAACCTTATATCAGTCTCCACTTTGGAGGACAAGGGATATCAGGTGAACTTCCGTGACCATAGAGTGTATATCAGGCCCAAGGGGTCAGATAGGAGCTTGGATCGGGTGATTGGTAGAAGGAGCGGGAAAGTGTACATATTACTTTTTGAGCCTACAAAGGCTCTAGTCAGCAGCAGTAGTAGCAGTCAGGGTGAGTTGTGGTATAGGAGGATGGCACACTTACACCATGGAGCACTGAAGCATTTGAGATAGGCAGTCATTGCAGTTCCTCAGGTACAGGAGGAAAAGAATAACCACTGCAAGGGTTGTGCTTTGGGGAAGAACATCAAGAATCCTTTCCCACGGAGTGAGCACAAGTCTAAGGAGCCCTTGGACTTGGTGCATTCGAATGTATGCGGACCTATGAGTGTCCATTCGTTTAGTGGTTATAGTTACTGTGTAACCTTCATTGATGACTATTCCAGGGAAACCTAGATCTATTTCCTGAATGCCAAGTCAAAGGTCTTTGAGAGGTTCCGAGAGTTCAAGACTCTTGTGGAGAACCAAACAAGAAAGAAGATTCAGGTGTTGAGGACAAACAACGGGGGTGAGTACACTTCCAATGAGTTCATGGAGTATTGTTCAGCTGAGGGAATCAAGAAGGAGCACATTGTGCCCCATACCCTACGGCAGAATGAAGTTGTAGAGTGAAAGAACAGGACTATGGTTGGAGCAACCAAGGCCATGCTATTTGATCGGGGATCACCACTATTCCCCTAGGTCGAGGCATACAGTATTGCAGTATACATTCAGAACAGGTGTCCCCACACAGCCTTGGGGAGGAAGACACCGGAGGAGGTCTTCACAGGCACTAGGCCAGATATGAGTCACATTCACATATTTGGCAGTGTCTGCTATTGTCATATTCATGCTAACAACAGGAAGAAGCTGGACCCTTCCGGAGAGAATGGGTTACTTGTTGGTTACAGCGAGATTTCGAAGGCATGTGGAGTTTACATTCCTGCTCATAGGAGGATCATTGTGAGCAGGGATGTCCAGTTCGATGAGGACAAGGCCTTACGAAGATCTCTGGACTTACCAGCAGAGCAGCAGCCAACACAGGAGTCAGAGTCAAGTTGGAGGATCCATATGTACAAGTACAGTTGCAGACATAGAGCACAGGTTTTGGTGGTCAGAGGGATTCAAGTGGACATAATCCTTCAGTCATTGACTTGAAGGATGAGCTGCAGCAGGAGACGGATATCCAGCAGCCACAGCAGGTTGACACTAGGCCAAGGCCTAAGTGATTTAGATCCATAGTATAGGATTCCAGGCAAGTAGATCCTCCATAAACATCTTTTAGACAGAGTGTACCACCAAAGAGGCTTAGTTATATGGCACTGACGACAGAGTTGATTAACTTTGAACCTTCCAGCTTTGGGGAGGCTGCAAAACATGATGTGTGTCAGGAAGCTATGGTTGAGGAGTATGACTCCATTATGAAAAACCAGGTTTCGGAGGTTGTGCTGAGGCCACAAAGGAAAAATATGGTGGGATCTAGATGGATATACAAGGTGAAGCATGCAGCAGACGAAAGCGTGGAGAAGTACAAGGCACACTTCGTGGCAAAGGGGTTTTCACAGAAGGAGGTTATTGATTATGAGGAGACCTTCACCCATGTTGCCAGGTATTCTTCCATTCAGACCATTATCTCACTAGCAGCTGAGATGGGTTTGCGTGTCCATCAGATGGACGTCAAGACTTCCTTCCTCAACGGAGTGATAGAGGAGGAGGTGTATATTAAGCATCCAGAGGGGTTTGATGTGGAGAACAGGGAGACACATGTATGTATACTGCATCGAGCTCATTAGATCAAATGAACGACAGTTCAGATGAGGCCAAGTTTAATATTGTAGCATTATTTCTCATAGGCATTGACAAGTTGTGGTGGAGAAACAAGGTAGAAGATGTGGTTGAGGGGAAGGAGATAGAGCAGATTGAAAAATGGAACCGAAGGAAGGCATCATTAGAAGCTCAGTTTGGGCTTGGGAACCAAGGTTTGGTTGCTCGCAATGAGCTCATAAAGCTCAAGCATGCTAGAAGGGTTCAAGCATACATAAAATCTTAGACGAGCCTCATGTTGGAGATACAAGATTTGAGTGATGAGGATAGACTCTATCACTTTATGAAGGGATTATAATCATGGGCACAAATAAACCTATGATGCCAAGGTGTATAGACCATTGCAACAACGATATCGACAACTAACAAGCTCTTGTACTACCATGCAAATGGAATAGATGAGTCCAAAGGAGATGAAGAAGGAAGCGAGAGAGTTCAGTGTAAATTCAAGAATATGATGAAAGGAAAATCAAACTTTGCTGGGAAGTACAAAAGCAAGAAGGTTAAGCATGCAGAACAACCAAAGGAAAAGGGTAAGTCATTTCTTGCTGTATATGTGAAAAGGATCACTATGCGAAGAACTGCCTTCTTAGACCACAAAAGTTGTTTGTGGTAGAGCACATTCAGAAGCCTACTATAGGAGTGTTGCAGGGGCTAAACAATGTTCCAGAAGAACCAACAATGACACAAGAGCCCGACTACATGAGACTCTGTTACGTGTCAGTGGAAGTGAATGGGAAACAATTGTTTTCCTTAGTGGATAGTGATGCCATGCACAAGTTTATGAAAGAAGATATTGCAAGAAGGATTGAGTTGTGGATCCATTCATGGAAAACTTCTTTTAAGGCAATGAACTCAAGTATGGAGAAAGTGGTTGCATAGGAAAATTGTGTGCTATTAAATATTGGAAAATGGATGATTGAAGCGAACTTCACAATTGTTCCATTAGATGACTTCCATTTCATTCTTGGACATTAGTTCATGAGGAGAGATAAGGAATCTCTTATGCCTCATCTAGAGTGCTTAGGATTTCTTTTGCGAGAGGTCCCAATCATGGTGTAGAAAATAAGGAAGTCACAACAAGGTGGAAAGGTCACACCTATCATTGTGATGCTTTCCACAAGTGCGACAAACCTTCACAAGGATATATATGATGGGAAAGGTAAAGAAGAGCATTTTTTTGACAGGGTGTTGGAACTGGCTACCCAAGAGTTAGTCATTCGTTTGGAAGAGTGGATGGATGCCACACAGAAGGTTGTAGAATCAACCTTGACGAGCTTGGAGAAGCTTGTTGATTTCTACACAATAGTGGGGAAAAACTAGAGTTTCCAGATGGGATGCATAGTAGCTACCCAGGCAAACAAGAGTCACACCAAGTGGTGGTAGATGAACACCAGTTGCAAATAGGAATATGTGGCTAGATGACCTAGAAACATGACGATTGTTTGTTTAAGGTGATGGTATGATTGTTGGTAACGTGCCGTTGCTTCTACAATTAAGTAGTCATGTTGCAAGAGAACCAAGGTCATATGATAGTTTTGGTGAAGGCCAAGGGAACCTTCCATCCCCATTTATTGGTAAGAGTATCCAAATACATCGACCTTCTACTTTTGGCATAGGTAGACATGGTCGTGGATGCTTCAAGCAGGAGGAATTCCAGAATAAGTCAAGAGCGCTTGTGACAAAATGTCAGAGTGCTAAGGTGGGATGAAGTGAGCATGCTTCTCCACATTACACAGATGTGACCAAGTTGAGAAGACTTGTGCAGAGAGAGGGAATTTACACAAATGAATGATGGACTCTAATTATGTGGTATGATCAACCAAAAAATTATGAGAGGCAGGGGAAGACGGACCATGTGAAATCAATGTACATACTCATAAAAAAAAATCAAACAAATCATTATGGTGAGAAATAAAAATAGTTAGAAACCATTTTTGCAATGCAAATCAATGCACTATACATTATTTGTTTTTTTAGATGGAAAGATCCAGGGGAAACCCAGCAATACTTCTCCATATTAGTGGATGGTAGAGGTGGTAAACTGCCGGCCATCTTGACAGAAGGCCTAACCCCAGAGGACTCAAGGCTCGAACCCGTGACCTCCCCCTGAACCGAAAGAGTGTACGCACGTCTAACCCTTGGAGCTATTCTATATATTATTTGTGCAATCCAGGTCGTTGCATAATGTCCATGGTGATCTGATTTTGATCTCTTTTGTAACGTTTAGATTCTCTAGTTTTTGTTTTCCCTTGTCTCTTTTTCCCAACAAAAACAAATTTTATTTGACATTTGTTCGCTAAAGAAAAAGACAAAATTTCGTTTGAGTAAGTTTTGAATGTAAGTTGGCCTATCGTGTTTTTGGATGTAAGTTGAATATGGAAACAGATCTTGATTTAGACTAAATTAAAAAAATAAAGTTTATTGTCCCATAAAAATTAAAATATTAATTATTTTCTCATAAAAGCTACAATATTTATTGTCTCATAAAAGCTAAAATATTTATTTTTACAACTAAACCCAATATCCAAATTCAGAAATCATAACATGTCTTTATAATATTTACAACTCATTCCAATCCACGTAACTTTTCATTATAAATCAACAAAATGCCAATTCCTTAAATTGAAGGAATGTAACATCTAAGTCAAATGACATGACATGACGAAGATCAAATGCAAATAGAATTGTAAAAATGTAAAATGAGGATATGGTACATTTTAGAGGAGCTTATTCAAAGGCATGAAACAACATGACCTAAATAATTTGAGGACAATGTTCTTAATTGTTGTATATGGAAAGGAAGCAAGATACTCTAGTTTATTGGCACTTTTACCAGATGTTCAAGTTGTTATGGAAAGGAAGCAAAATGTTCTTAATTGTTTTAGGTATATGGAAGAAGTCATTGGTGAAATAAAGAAAACATAAGATGACTGAGTTTTTAATTTGGAATCTAAAGTGGACAGCTCCAATATCATATTGTGAATAGAGATGACTTGGAGGGACAAGTCATGAAGCTTGAAGCTTTGGTTCAAGAGCTTTAACCTAATGTGAAGGAGCAAGATGACACCATAGTCTCGCTAAAATGGGCCTTAGCAAGTGGGTATGGTTTAACAACAACTATGAAAATATAAATGAAATAACTCGAATAATATGATGGTACTCGAGATTCCAAGTTACTTGGAAACTTTTATTGGGATGTTGAGCAATGCTTAGATTAAATGAACGATTGTTCGGATGAGGCCAATTTTAATATTGTAGCGATGTTTCTCACAGGCATTACCAAGTTGTGGTGGAGAAACAAGGTAGAATATGTGGCTGAGGGGAAGCAGACATAGCAGATTGAAAACATGAACCAAATGAAGGCGGCATTGAAAGTTTAGTTTGGGCTTGGGAAGCAAGGTTGGGTTGCTTGCAATGAGCTCATCAAGCTCAAGCATGCTGGAAGGGTCCAAGCATACATAAAATCTTAGACGAGCTTCATGTTGGAGATAAAATATATGAGCGACGAGGATAGAATCTATCACTTTATGAAGGGCTTACAACCGTGGGTGCAAATAGACCTATGACACCAAGGTGTATAGACCATTGCAACAACAATCTCGACAACTAACAAGATCTTGTAATACCGTGCAAATGGAAGAGATGAGTCCAAAGGAGATGTCGAAGGCAATGGGAGAGATCAATGTAGATTCAAGAAGATGATGAAAGGACAATCGAAGGTTAACGGGAAGCACAAAAATGAGAAGGTTAAGAGTGTGGAACAACCAAAGGAAAAGGGTAAGCCAATTTCATGTTGTATATATGCGAAGATCTGTCTTCTTAAACCACATAAGTTGTCTATGGTAGGCCACATTGAGAATCCTACTATAGTTTGCAAATTAAGCCCATCCTTAGTACAATTGAACTCACAAGAAATTGCTAGAAGACATGCAAAGCTCCACTCAAAATTGGAGACTGAAATTGGTGCATAACACTGACTTGCATTTCATAAGTGTAAATCAACCAACCTTATAAAATAACATGTTGTCCAAATATATGATTACATCAAATCAGATTTGAATTTCTAATGAGGCAAGTTGAATCCTCACAATAGCAGGCTTACTAAAAGTAAAAAATCCCCCTAGGTGCATAAAACGCTTTCCAAATCACTCCATGAAGGTCACGAATTAGATGAATGATGTATGTAAGCTGATAAGTGATGGAAAGTCAATATACTCATTCTTTCAAGAGAGAAAAAGAAGGAAGATGAATTGGGAAAAAAACAAGGCAATTGCCGTGTGACTAGCTTTCACCTTTTTACCTTAAAGTTGTTGAAAAGCAGTCTAAGTCTAGATAAGGAAGGAAAGCACACTTACTAAACTAGGCAGTCACTATAGTTGGCAGACTCTTATCCAGAATATGTGAAGGGTGCTCCTGGATGCAGTTATGGCAAGTTTTGACCAAGTGGTGCAAGTGGATGCCAACTAGCTAGTCTAGGACCTAGGAAATTAAACATAAATATTAATAAAGGTATCCTAAGTATGGGAATATGTTTCTCATTATTATAACACCTCCCCACTTAATCCTGACTTATGTGAAATATCATCAATATATCAGAGATATAGGTCCTAGCAACAAGGCTTAGCCACCCTTTACATACTCCTTGTCCATAGAAAACAAGGAAAGAGGAAAAACCACAAGGGGGAAATACTCCCTCAAAACATGGGCATGAACAAAATTTTGTGAAATCTTGTCTTCAGTCAGTCTTCACCATGTGATCAACTATCCCAAGGAGTGATTTGATAATTATGAATTTATTCTCAGAGAATTCCTTGGTGAAGATGTCTGCAACTTGCTCAGATAATGCACAATAATGCATAGCAATGACCTCATCATGCACAATCCTCTGATGTAGTGCATGCAGATCTCTATGTGTTTGGTTCACTGCCTCTATACAAGGTCTGTTGAGATTTTAATAGCACTTTTATTGTCACAAAATATTACTGTGGAAGTGCCATACTCAATCCCAAACTCTCCAAGTATGCCTTGCAACCATACACATTGAGTAGCTGCATTTACAACACATATGTATTCTTCCTCTGTAGAGGAAAGTGCAATGACACTTTTCTTTTTACTTGACTAGCTGACTGGTCCATCTATAAGCATAAACACATATCCATAAATTGATTTTCTATCAGTATTATCACTAGCCCAATTAGAGTCAGTATAACCAACTAACTCTAGGTCATATTTTGCAACATAGTGAATCACATGTGTCTTTGTTCCTTGCACAAAGTGCAATATTCTCTTTGTTTTCCTCCAATGGATATAATTTGGATGATCCATATGTCTAGAAACCATACTTAGTGCAGACGAAATATCAGGTCGAGTGTGAGTCAAATAGAGAAGACAACCAACTGCTTGTATGTACATAGTATTATACACCAAGGGAGTTAATTTTGCTTCTTCAAGCTTAACTCCTGAGAGGAAAGGAGTCTTGCTTGGATTGTAATATTCCATGTTTAAATTTTTTAGCTAGTATAAATCATATATGTACTGATGTACTTTAATTCTAAATGTTGATTGAGAAATCTCAAGCTCAAAGAATTGGCTCAACGGTCCCAAATCAGTCATGGAGAAGGCATGATTCAAAGCATCCTTCAAGGAGGAAATTTATTTCATGGAACTTCCTATCATAAAAATATCACCCACATACAAGAAAATAATAATTATTGAACCATGAATCAACTTCAAATAAACATTTGGATCATACTTGCAGCTATAAAATTTCTATGATAGCAAAAATCCATCAATCTTAGCATACCGAGCTATGGGAGCTTGTTTTAGACCATATAGTGATTTCTTCAACCTGCACACAATAGATGGATTAGTAACAAAACCTTATGGTTGTTGCATATATATCTCTTCTTTGAGATCCCCATGTAGAAATCACTCTTCACATCCATGTGATGTACCTCCCATTGATTGGAAGTCGCAATGGCCAAAACTAGTCTTATATAATCCATCTTTGCCACTGGTGCAAAGGTCTCATTATATTCAATGTATTCAAATTGGGAGAATATCTTGGCCACTAACCTTTCCTTATACTTCATAGGAGAGACATCAACAACAAACTTTGTCTGGAATACCCATTTTCACTTCACTAGCTTTCTACCTGGTGGGAGATTGACTAGTTCCATGTCTCATTATTCTGGACAAATGGTATTCTTCTTTCATGGTTGTTTTCCATATTGGATATTCTGAATATTCTTCATATGTTTGTGGATAATATTTTGACAGAAAGGGCACTCTCTAATTGGGATCTAGTTTTTCTAGGATCACTAGGATTCCCAGCTAGTTCCCCAGCTGCTTGAATAGTCTTTGCTGCCCAATTCGGTCTTGTAGGAGTCTTAGGATCTGCAATTAAATATTCATTATCAGACATATCAAAATCAGAAAACTTATTAGATTCTTCACTTACAATAAGAGGTGGTAGTGGTGAAGAGGATTATCCAATTTCTGTTGTTGGCATAGGTTCTTCTTCAAATTAATGAACACTCCTTTCAATAAAGTATTTTTTAGTGCTCATGGTGATTAGATTGTACCATTTGGAATCTTCTGAATACCCAAAAAATAGGAATTCTTGGCTTTGGGGTTCCAAATCCTTTCTCTTTTAAGGTGGAATTCTATCCCAAGCTTTAGATCCAAAAATCCTGAAGTGTGACGCATCAGGCTTGGGTCCACTCCAAGCTTCGAAATGAGTGATTCCATCTAAGGATTTTTGAGGCACCCTATTATATATATAGGCTGCACAGTTGAATGCTTCAACCCAAAACTTTGGTGGAAAACTTTTAAACTCCATCATGTAAGTGGCCATCTCTTTGAGAGATCTATTCTTCCTCTCAACAACATCATTATGCTGAGGTGTGTAAGGAATAGAGTGTTGCATATGGATGCCTACATCTTCAAAAAAATGTATGAATTTAGAATTGACATATTCACCACCATTATCAGATTTGAGGACTTTGAGCTTTCTTCCAGACTGGTTCTCTACTAGGGATTTAAAAACCTTGAAGAGGTCACAAACTTCTTACTTATGCTTGAGGAATAAGACCCAAAAATTACTAGTACATAATGAGAGATAAGTGACCAAAAAAATGACCAGAATCTGCCTATAATTGACCACTTTTGATTTGACGATCGTTGGTGGCTAACTTTCGGTCTCTTATCATGCGACCAAAAATGTGGTCATATATACTTTGGTCATTTATAGCTTGTCGGCTAGTCATTAATTTGGTCGCATATTTGGTCATTAGTCTGGTCATATGTTTGGTCATTGATCCGGTCATATGTTTGGTGATAAGAGATTGAATATTAGAAATCAAAATTGACATTTGGTCATTTATATGTGAATTTTGGTCATTTGTTTTGTTGCTTATCTCCCATTTGTTGGTCACTTATCTCTCATTTTTTGGTCACTAATTTAGTCATTTTATTTGCAAATACTCATTGATTTCTGTACATAGGGTATGGAGGAATCGAACCACCAATCTCATGCCTATAACGAAGGTGCTAGTCCATTGAGCTAGTACCCTTGAAGTCTCTACAATACTTGTAGAAGTACCAAGCTTATTCATGTACTTTAGACATCATTCGTAGGGATCAATAATGAAATAAAAATACTTTCTCACAGATAAAAGTTTCACCTGCAATTGTTCTTCTCTTGATTTGTTCTGCAACTTCTATTGCTTCAACTTCGACCCTCTCAATCATGCCCCAGTGTCAACTTGGCTACCTGCAAACTTTCCTCTATAGTAGTTGACCTCTTCATCTTTCTATAACAAAAGACAAACGCAGTCACTAATTAAAATTGACTATTCTATTCATACCACCTTCATAGTTTAAAATTTTATCCATTTGATTGGATTTAAAGGGATGTGCACATAGAAGAATTCTCAAAATCTATAATAATACCATTTTTTAAGAAAATACAGTCACATAAGAACTAAAACAGAAGAAAATACACTCACATAAAAAATAAAACCAATAGAACCGACATAAAGATAACTCTAACGTTTTCTAGGCACACCTCTCTACCATTGAGCATAGCAGTTCATGTAAATCTTTTGCTTCAACAAGGTCATTCTTTATAGGCAGACAGTTCAACTAGGCTGGAATAACCTGCAATTACAGACCCAATTCAACAATGGAGGAAATTATTTTCATAAAAGCAAAACATTTGCATTGTGTATCATAATAGATATCAAATCAAAGAATTCAATTCCCCACACATAGTAGTCATATTAATTTGGAACGAATTCCTCAACAAGGAAATATTAAATAAGAAAATTATGAATACCTAGGATGCATTAATGCAATCTCTTTGATGTTCACAAATATTTCCAAATGCAAAGATTGCATTGTATGTTTCCATTCTATATTCAGGCAGAGAGCTTATGGGTGACTAATTACATCATTCAACTTTGATAGAGCTTCTGTTGTCATTGAACCAAATGACTCAATAACACACTCAAGCTGGAAAATTCAAAATACATAACACAATAATTATAACATGTTACACAGCTCTACCTCCAACTAGGGGTTTTATTTTGTATCCTCCATGTTAAGCACACACTCCAATTCCATAAAGTGCTAATTGTAGAGAAACATAATTAATAAAAAAAATGTAGAAGGATAAGAAAATCGATAGATTCCACCTAAAAATCAAAATGCACAACTAGGATGATTGCATTACTTGTCAGACATCAACATATTCATCTGTGCAAGCTTCAAGAAGAAATGGAAAAAATGTGTCATAATACCTGTCCAAAAAACAATATAAAATCAATGATTATTCTACATAAGAAGCAAAATAACTAATCCATATGCTTGCATCTACCAATTTTGGGTAAATAACTTTGTAGCAGCCACACTGCATTGTACTGCAACATCATCAAAAATTTAGATTGACACATGTATCTCTTCTTCAATCTAGCGTTTTCCCTGCAAAAGATGTAGAAGGAACAAATAACAACCCTTCAGAATACACCCCACAATTTGGTAGTAGTAGATCCCAAGGTAGAAATAGTGTTGTTTGATTTATAACTGATTACATATAAAACAACTAGTTGTATCCTAATGTATCTCTTGATCATAACAGGAATAAAAAAGCATCTACTTCATTATCACATGTGTATTCTTACTAGCATCAGAGTGATGAAGGAAACTAGTTCATCAAAATAGGGTAAAAATGATGATTTGAACAATTTTAAGAGTGTTCCAAGGCTTTCTCCAATCTGAAAAAAAAGGCCAAATCAGTCAAGGCTATTAGATATAATTCATTGCACATGCAAAAATTTGAAACCGTTGCACAATTTCTTTCCTACCAAGTAACTTAATAAGAATGACCCCTTGAAATTGAAAATATGTGCCTGCATGTCATTCCTTGCCCCCAACAAAAAAAGGTTGTAGTTGTTGCATATAACTTAGATGGTCAAAAACTAATTCCTCCTTAGAATTCTCTTCTTGCAACAACTCCCCCTCCTCTGCATCAAAATCCTCAGATCTTGATCTCTCAGTGCCCTCGTATTTTCTGCTCATGCTAGCTGTAATAACCTGCTTGAACTCATCCATTTTCTTATATGTTCCGGCTCAAGCAACAAACCTGAAATATGCACATCAATAAAATGCCAGTGAGAAGATCAAGAGTACTTCAAAATATGAAAAATCAGTATTTAGAGTCATCTAACATTAAATAAAATGTAACCACTAAGCCTTAGCTTGTTCAAGAGCAAAAGCACCAAAACTAAATTGAAATTAAACAAACTACATTTATACTTCAAGACATTTAGACCAGAGTAAAATCATGCCACATATAAACAGAGTTGTAAATCTTCTCAACTCTACCTTCTGAAAATTTTAAAAATGTTAGAATGACTACAGTTTCTTGAGCTCTTTCTAACAAGCCTGCATAGTTGCTTCCACGAAGGAAAAGCACACAGCACAGGATTAGGTCATCAAAGGAAATATTAATTTAGTTCGATCCAATCGATCATGTCCACCTGTTGACTGAGAATCCTAGCAATAATAAAACTTTGCACAAAAAGACAATAAAACTCAAACATGCACAATAACCAGAGTTGGACTTGAACAAAAACCTTTGACTACAACTTCGGGGCCTTTAGTCTAGGGCCACATCATACTACTTAAAGGAGGGGACTAACAATTTTCTCAGCCCTTCTGAAAAAATTATAAAGATTTGGAACAACTCATGTCTTGTGGTTTGTTTCTTATATATTAAGAAGATACTTGCAGGAGCAAAACAAAGAATGCACAAATCTAAGAATTTAAAATTAACATTAATTTATTTATCAACTAATCAATCTTGATCATTTTTTGGCTGAGAATACTAACCCATAGAGAAATTTCAAGTCCTATCCAATTCGAAAAGCACTAAAGTTAAGCTCCTAAAAATGATGATAATATGTATAATTTTCTTTGCAAATGTTCATGTTGAAGAAAACTTCTCTAGGTCTTATTTTCAAGGAGAAAATGTTGTTCTCCCAATGTAGTTTCAATGGAGCATCATTCATGGCCATATTCTGAAAGAATAATAATTTATAGCCCCCTTCAAATGACATAATGTTGATAGAATCATTGTGAAAGAGAATAGAGTCCTTTCATAATAGAAATACATAAGTAGGTCCTCCCCTTAAATTAGTTTCTTTTATGTGTGACGACCTAGAGAAATTTCAAATACTTTCTGGAAAATTATCCTCATTTTGTATTATTTTCTTTGTTGTATAAAATGAACTAAGTTGTCTTCTTTTCATGACAGTATCAAGTAATTGCATGCATATGCATCTTATATCTTATCCATTGGACTACCTTAATAAAATGCATAGATAAGAAAAAATGAAACAACAAAAGACAAAGGAAAATACCATCCCCCATCACAAACTTCTAAAATATAATTTATTTTGCAATGGGATACAATCTTACTAGATAAGCAAGTTAACTTAAATCTTAAATCCAAGTAGAAATCAATTGCATTCACTAGAACCAAGTTTCTGGTTGCCAAATTCCCTAAAATTACTATGCAAAAAGAAGTATGTCCGCTTTGAGACTTCTCAAACCATCTGGAAATTCTCCATACCATGAATAATCCCTATAAGGGGAAAAAACACATGCATAAAATTGTCACCAAAGGTTATAAATTATAACATCCCAATTCAGCACAAATTGGAATCCTTAATTACCTTAGACACAATAAAGCAAAGCCCCACAAACTTGCCCTCGGGTTACAGGAATAATTCCTTTCGAGCAGTGCAAGAATGCTTAATATGGAATCAATATTAAAGATAAAAGCAGGTATAGAGTGTAGACAAATTCCTTGAAGAAAAATAAACTATGCAATATGGGACACTGGAAAGGTAACCATCATAGGCAATGAAGAAAATAAAGTGAATAGGCCATATAATATTATTGTTGCACTAGAATTTGGGTAATCACCTGAATGCATTCATTTAGTGAGGTTAACATAATTGTAAGGACCTCTGTTTCTGGCTCCTGGTAAGCTAAATAAACTATGTTAGATCCAATTGAGTGAAAATATATGTTATTTATAGGCAAATAAATCATATTTCTTAAAGTCGTTGACTACATAAATAATGAAAAGTTAAAATTTTTAAAAAGAGAGATTGTCTTCTTACCTTATGTAATGCTTCAACCAGGGATAAAATAATATAGTATGGGATTTGCTTAACATATGACTCGTTACATCCCTATGCTTATCCTTTATCCATGGCCAATTTTCTAGCTCGGAGCAGTTCTGGCATGCTTTTTTAAACAACAGCAAGTGATAAAGTTTATTGACATAGAGAGATGGATCCCAAAAACCTAACAAATATGCATCAATGCAAGTGCAACTTTTGGAAACTGCCAACCAGACTTTGTTATTTAAACTTAGTAATAGATATCTGATAAGAAAAAGGTCATAAACCATGACAATTCATCTCAAAGAGACATAAACCATGACAAACGATGACAAAACAATACTGGAAACAAAATAGGATTGTTGTAACTAGACAAGATAAGTTTAAAGCATAATTTTCATCTCTTTCAACTTTAGCACTCCATAAAATCTCTTTGTTAAAGTTGAAAAACATACAAAGACATTAAATAATAGGAGTACTAAATATAACTCAAAGTACAAAGAAAACAAATAAGATAACCCACTAGGAGAGTTGAAACCTTCCTTATACTCATAAATATTTTTGTAGATAAGATCTTGTCTATTAAGAAACAAGTCACTACAAGAACAAAGGACATACCTGAGAGAGAGAGAATAAATTCAATTACTGTAGGTTTAGTCAACTATAGTAGCAGTCAAGGTAACCCAGTCGACAAGCAAGGAAACACCAATTAGTGGAGTAGCATACCAAGAAACAACAGTCCATAAAATATCAAGTAATGATGACATTCCACACACAAACCAGAGGTCAGTTTGTATCCCATACAAATCCCATGGCTTTCTTGAGTGGGGTGTGAGTTGTTTGGGACTGCTAAAAGAAACCATAAGCATGTTTGAATGGACTAAGATATCTCTTGCACTATTTGAGTGTTTGGGTTTGCTTGAAGTGAATCGTAAGGAAGCCCCAATTACTCGAGCAACAGACCCAGAAACAATAATCCATAAAATATCAGGTAAAGGTGACATTCCACACACAAACCAGAGCTCAGTTTGTATCCCATACAAATCCCATGGATTTATTACAACTTAGCACACTCAAAAAGTGCAATAGAGATATTATTCCACTCAAGTCTGAAACCATGACCAAGAAGCAACAATCCATAAAATATCAAGTAATGACGACATTCCATACACAAACCAGAGCTCATTTTGTATCCCATACAAATCCCATGGATTTCTTGAGCAGGGTGTGAGTTGTTTGGGACTGCTAAAAGAAACCATAACCATGTTTGAGTGGACTAATATCTCTGCTGCATTGTTTGAATGTTTGGGTTTGCTTGAAGTGAACCCTAAGGAAGCCCCAATTACTCGAACAACAGACCCAGAAACAACAATCCATAAAATATCAGGTAAAGATGACATTCCACACACAAACCAGAGCTCAATTTGTATCCCATACAAATCCCATGGCTTTCTTACATCTTAGCACACTCAAACAATGCAGTAGAGATATTAGTCCACTCAAGTCTAAACCGTAACCTCCTAAGTTGGGTTGTGACCTTCTTGGTGCTTCCTGAAATGAACAATGACCTTCTTCGGTCTGCTTGAATTGAACCGTGACCTTCTTGGGGTTGGTTGGACTAAACTATGACTTGTTTGAACTTGCTTGAGCAGGCTATGTTTTGTTTGGGGCTGCTAGGAGGTCACATCCATAACAAATATAACAAAAGGGTTAAGGTGCCACACTATGAGGGGGCACTAGCATAAGGACCAATCAAGGGTCAACATAAGATCAAGAGGTCATGCCAAAGTGGGAAAAAAACCCCTACACCAACAAGCCCAAGATGTGTCAATCAAGGTGGGAGAATAACCATTTTAACCATAGGATCAAGGTGTACCATTAAGGTGGAGACACAACCCTTATACCCAGAAAACCAAGGTGTCAAACTGTTATATTCTCTCTCAAGGTATATAGTCCATAAGTGTTACATACCACAACAGTACATTTTATCATCACCGTATAAGGAAGGTCCATACCACAACAATGATTTTATCATCCCAAAAAAAATGCAAACTTCTCAAATCTTAAAAAACAAATAGTTAAAAGGAATCTATGTTGGTGTTGTGTGTGTGTGAGAGAGAGAAACAAATGTTGACATTGGCATCGAGGACATGGGATAGACGTTACGATGTCTTCAATACTGGGATATAGTATGCCCCTCGCTTCTCTCAATGCGAAAATGACAGAAAAGATACAAGGAAATGCATTCTACAAAAATGGTAGCTCAAAAGAAGAATATGCATTTTGTATGGGAAGACATGGCAACAAACATGTTAATTGACAACACTCAAAAAATTTCCCATACCTCATTTTGAGTTAGATGGAACAAATTACCACCATAGTCAGTAAACTGATCAAAGTGGTGTACAGGACGTGAAACTCATTGATCCCAAAGAACACCATTCCATAACAACATTGCATCTGAAGGATAGAAATAGACAAGCGATTGTGTATGTACATGAATAGGCCCAGATGAAACTGAAGAACTGCCATACAACCTTTATTGACGATTGCAAGATTGA
Source organism: Pseudotsuga menziesii (assembly GCA_001517045.1). NCBI lineage: Eukaryota > Viridiplantae > Streptophyta > Pinopsida > Pinales > Pinaceae > Pseudotsuga > Pseudotsuga menziesii. Next base: position 64,662 of record LPNX011215772.1, on the reverse strand, counting down.
AAGTCGTAAAGAATAATTTCTTGGTGAGAATATTCCAATCAAAATGCTACAAACATACTTCTATTGTTATTGATTCATGGTTCTCTACATTTGTCAAATTCATGCAATTGTCTATTTGCAAGTGCAAAAGAATCCCAACAGCAAACATTATAATTACAAGATGATAGTAAAAGGTGAATTCAAGGGGTAGAACAATTTCCTATTCCACATGATGTACATTGAACCAAAGTTATCAGTGACTGATGACAATCATGGATTTCCAACACATTTCCACAGTTTGTATCAAAGATCTTCAACTCTCTTGCATGAATTCTAGTAGTAATACGGGTAGAACTACCCAAAAATGTAACTAAAGGAAATCATATAGGATCATCATGAAATGTATGCAAAAGTATGAAACAACAAAATACAATTTGTTGATCACATCTAATCCCATGCATTCCACCATACTATGGTCCAAACTCACGATTTATTAGTCGTTGCATTGTGTTAAAAGGTTCATCTAGAGATCTTCTAGGTTCAGGACATACATGTGGATGCAACAAAGTCAATGGAGGAAGAGAAGGTCACTATCGATGTTGATGCTTTAAATATTGCACAACCAATGAGTCCATAGTTGCACATTCAATGTTTCCAGACTATGGGTTAGCTAGTATTCCAGGTTGAGAAGAGTAACTTGGAGTTTTACCAAATAGTTTGGCACTGAAATAATTTCCTGTAGGTGCTTATAATCGAAGTCTAATTTTTGTGGCTTGTTTAAGAGTTTAAATGGTGCTTAACCAAAGCTTATATAAGATGTATTTTGTGGGATGACAACATTAAATATATATATATTGACAGATTTTTATTATGAACCATCCATAAGGAAAAATAACATTACTTTTGGGTGAATGCTATAGCCACTACCATATAGGAACTCTCAGAGTTTGGATGGAAGAAGCATAGAAGTTACAAGAAGCTCTAGACATCAGCATAACTCCTCAGCTACATAAGCTCTACCTCAACCAACTGACATTGGTTTTACGTATCATAAATTTGTATCCAAAATCCTAGATAATCCTTGTCAAACATTGTTCATTTATCCAACATATAATTCATTATCAAACAATTTGGCCTCGCTTTGCTCAGGATCCTAATTCATACATATTCTTGGTTGGTGTATGATGTTTCCATTTCCCAAGTTTGAACTTATTTATTACACTAAGAAAGTAAAAATTCTTGCATGTTGAGGACTTAGGTACAAGAATGATAATGTTGTGCTTGTAATTATAGGTCCCATGGATATGTTGGGAGATTTTTTGTGTTTTATATAAGATAGGTGTTCAAATTGAGCATTGTAACTCTAAAATGAGATGTGAATCTAGTACCTTGAATGCATAGGATCTATTATAGTGTTTTACAATCAGATTCCTAAACATGTATGTCTAATATCCATTCTTGTATCAAGAATGCTCTTATAATTTCAAACCAACTAACAAATTGGGAACTAAATGATCCAATAACCATCACCTATACCAAAGATGACTCAATTATTGTGACACCATAATTGAAAAAATCATGTCCATACCATATTATTGTGCAACCATAATAATAAGACATTTACACATTAAATACAAAGCGAACACTTTGCAAATCAATTCACCAATGCCCAAATATTTTTCATGCCATCCACTTTTTCCTATAACATTCCCTATGATCCCCAAGTGCATTCTAGGTAAGGGTGAACCCTACACTTTATCAAGACATCAAATATTTTTTAATGAGGACCATAAAACATAACACAATTTATGTCGAAGCCATTTTAGATCAACATCTACAAAGGAATTCACAAAAATCCTCCAAAGGGATGACGTTCCTAGAGACAAGCCCTACAATGTTGAAATGCTAGACCAAAACCAATAGATCCATCAAAACATATCCACAGGTCCAATAGAGTGTGATGGAGGGACTATTTTAATATTGATTCACATAAATATGCTTAGAATTGTTGCTTCCATGACCTCAAGAGTACCTAGATTCAAAGTTTAGGGTTGCATACTACTATTCTAGGGCACCAAATGCACCTAGATCTTACAACGATGGTTGCTAGAAAGATGATACAAGTCAATGTATGGCCATATTTCATGTTTGTGATTGTTTACACCTATTTAACCCATTAATTTTGTCAAAGAGCTAATAATTAGGGATGCAAAATTCCAATAATTCGCTCAGAATTAACTCAAAAGTGCCCAGAATTCACACATACCTATAGAGAATACAATCTACAGGAAGATTCACTTGCAAAGGAAACCTGCTTGAGGGACACATGATAGGTAAGTATAATCATAAAGGATCCCGATGGGCAATAAATATCCATAGAAACACAGATCACATGATCATATGCAAATGCAAGCACAACAGTTGTATACAATGTTGTAGTTTTGTTTTTCTGAGGGTTGAGTTTATCTCCCTACATATAGTAATTTTTGTATTTTAGTACAAAACAGTTTCTGCAAAGGTTTTTCCTGAGGTTGAGTTCTACTCCCTTTATTCTTTGTATATTATAAAATTTGGGTAGAGTTTTACTCCCTGTATACTTGTATTTGTCTAAAGCAGTACTGGGTTGCGAGTAAATCCTATATGCTCTGTTGAGACTTTTTGAAGGTTCAAAAGGAATCTTGTCATGGCACAAATCCATATCCATATCCATATCAAAATATTCTATTTAAACACAAATGCACACCTTCACTACCCTAAAAAAATTAATTGAAAGTGTTGGAATAGACTAATAGGACTAAGAAATCAAGTGTTGGAATATACTAATTGAAAGTGTTGGAATAGACTAATAGGACTAAGAAATCACAACCCATATCACCATGGGATCATGGTTCATTGATGAGATATAAGTTGAAATAAACCCTCTACCAAGGTTCCATTGTCATCGAGTTATGCCCACCCATTTGGCATGTTATATAAAGGGATCAGGCCATGTGCAAGTCCACAACAATTTTTAGCAAGATAGATTGGATTCAAACCTAAACAAAGAAGTCTGCATCATATAGTGCTTCCCCTTAGGGCCCATTTCAAGAAGCAACTTCCAACAAAAACAAATACAACTGAGATGTTGCGAATACAAAATCAAGTGTATGAATCTTTGGATGGAGCTTACAACTCAAACCTAGAATGGGAGATGACAACAGACCTTATTTCATCACATTGTTATTGCAATTGAAACCTTCATCCTTTAGTGCATGCTACCAAGGTAGTGTTGAAAAGAAGGAAAATTTTGAGTGGTCAATTTCCAGGTCAGCATCCTATGTTGGGCTACTAGCTTCTTGACATTTATAAATCAACACTTAAAAAAAACAATTACGAAATAAAAATGCATACCAGAGTTGTTGCATTATGGATACAAACTGCAAACCAGAATAGATCAGGAACATAGATTTTATATAGCATGAATACCAGAATATTCTTACACATGTGACAAACATCAATATTTTCTTTGAATCATTTCCAATTGAGAAGTGATTAATATTTTTCTATTTTGCAAGAAGTTTTGGGGACCGACGAATGAGACTGTAGATTGGGAGTGGAAAAGGGACCAAATATCAAGAGGAAGTGCTAATAAAATATTAAGAAACCATACAAAAACAAATAATTAAATATGTAAAAGACCCAAACAATGAAAGGGTTACAACTTACAAGGTAGTAAAAATAATGATATTGAACAATTACATATGTAACAAATACCAATATAATCATATTGAAAAGTTACATATGTAACAAATACCAATACCATTCACGATTCATATAAATGGAATATAGATCTTTAAATTGATAATAAAAATGAGTAACATAATAGAAATGGCAAAGTGGCAACAATATGTGGCCATACTAGAAAGCTTCAATGCTTACAAATACATGAAGTACCTTATGATTTTATAACTTATGATACTCTGCATCAAGGCTATACAAAACACTTTATTATCACTGGATTCCATTGCATTAAGATCATCATTCCCTTCCAATGATTTAATGCTATCTGATGACACATCAACCCTATCTATGAATTTGAAATACTTTCTTCCTCAAGACTGAAGCCTTGGCAAAGTGGAACTCAATCATTCTTGAATCTTCACCGCGTAAACTACAACCTAGTAGAAAAATATAGGTCTTCAAAGTTTTGACATTAAAAAATACCACTATTTAGGTTTCCCCACAAGAGTTGTGTTTCGAACAGCATGGACGGGTAAAATAACCTAAAATGTTTGTATGTTTGTCATGTGTTAGGTTAGTGAGATAGTGTTTTTTTGGGTGTGTATGCATGTGTTTTGTTAGTAAGGACTGCAAATTTGAGGAGAGGACCCACGAACAACTTAGCATTCTCAGGATTGTCAGGGGATTCCATGGGTGTCCCACGAACATCCCCCATAAAGGAGGGACATCATGTGAAATTCTACCTGAGATGTCCCCAAGAAACCCCTATCCCATTATTCACTAGTTACAAGGAATGCATAGGAATCATCCCCAATACAACATAGATATTCTGAAACTATTTCTACATCATTTTATTCTGTCAACTACAAAGACAGGGTTAACAAATTCTCACCTAAGTTTATGTGGCTTCATATTGTCAACTACTACTTGTTACTCATGACATAGATGCATATTATACTCTACATACACAAGTGAAATACATATCCAAGAATCAACCTATATAGATTTAAATGTTAAAACTTTAATCCATTCTTTGTGCAACGAGAAAAGCAATCCTAAAATGCAAATGTTCAAGATGGTTCAACAAATCTTCTCATATATTTTATAATATGTAACAATTCAAAAAAAGGACAGAGTATAACATCATTCTTGACAATATTCAGTCAATTTTGAGCATGATAATGTGCGACTTTAAGGCCTGAGTCTATGTACAGTTTGTTCTATATATTAGAATTTTTCTTGTAATTTGTTGTCCTCTTTAATCTGCATTCACACACTCTGTTCCTCATTTGTGGTTTTTCTGATTTACAAAGAGTTTAACTTAAAATGGAGATATTTAGTAAAGAAATTTGTCAGAAAATGTTATTGGTCATTGCTGACACCTGAGAACCCCTAGGAGATGGGGTAAGGGAGATCCATGTTATCTAATGTAACAATGAGGTCAACCTCTTTAATTCCTTCTATTTTTGAAGTGAAAACAAAAATTATAGAATTAGTGTTGATCTGTGTTATACATGTTTCTCCTATTTTAGGGAATGAATTAGTTACTTGAGAATAAGGGAACTAATAGGCCCCACACGTTCATGGGACCTTTAGTCCCTACTTTCTTTATGTATGCACATTGATCAAAGTAGGGGCATAAGGTAAGATAGAGATCCACTAATGGAGAAACTAATATTGTTTTAGAAATGGATTGGATAAATATGAAGGGAAACTCGAGCAGAAAGAAGCTAGCCTTGAAGGAGCCTTCCTTAGGGTGGGAACATGGCTTGTAACTTGTCCCTTCATAATGTGATCCCTCCTGGACTAAACCTTGTTGATTATGTGTTCTAAAAATTATAATAATTGGCTATGAACATAAAAAAATATAATAAAATTAAGACCTATAATTACTAGTGAAGGTACATTGAAGCCTTCTATTATTGCTCCCAAAATATTAACAATTAATTAATGATTCTAGTAGAATAAAAGACGATAATTACAAATTTTACAGAGAAATCAATTTACTTATGACTCATTCTCCCTCAAAATATTAACAATTAATTAATTATGTTAGTATAATAAAAGACAAGAATTACAAATTTTACAGAGAACTCAGTTTACTTACGACTCATTCTCCCTCATTTCATTAAAGAATATGGATAAGAACAGAATGGATGTAGTAGAAACAATGCTTTATGAGATGATTGTTTCTAGGCCCATGAATAATCTAAGACATTGAGAACAAAATATATGATGCAATGACAATTATTACATTAATTGTGTTTGTTGTAGCGGTTACAAGAATGATATACATTCTCTATAGAAACAACCTTTAGTAACCTTATTCATTTTTCATCGCTTGAGGAGCAAGAAATCAAAATTGAGTAGTGGAGGGAAACGTTTAACAATTATTCCTTTCTTCGATGGACCAACAATCATAGATGTGACAGTCATGAAGAACAAACTATCAGGAAATTCAACAGAGTTGGTGGAAAATCCGGCTATGGAATGACTGGTACGTATTTGCAATGGAGCAACATTAATAAATATTGTAAAAAAATAGCAGTACGAGACGGTTCAAAGGAAACCTGTGATTTCCCCACAACATCAATTGTTGGATAGCTAGCTTAGGTGTGAGCCAAGCATGTATTTAGATAATCATCATGGATAATTGTTTCTGCATATACCCTAGGAGTGTGGTCTAGAGGCGAATGTGAGGTGATCAGGTTTGTAATGCAGAGAACCAGTGATCAAGTTTGTAATGCAAAGAACTAGGTTCAAATTTCAAACCCCCTTAGTGGGTATGGATGAGTCCAAGACTCAGGTGCAAACCCTAGAGGACTTTTTACAACATAGATATGCCCTTAATAAAGCAGTTTGTCCAAAAAGATTCTATAAGTCATATTTCTCAAGAAACAAACAAAAATCAATACACCCATACAACAAGTCACATCTGACCAAGAAAAACATTAGAAATTACCTGCAACAACGAGAAAATCTCTCGGATCTAGAAGATGTGAGCAGTATAAATCAACTGCACAACAAAATCTATAGTAGAACAACATGCATTGTGCACACAGGAATGGTTCACACATACACAAAGCTCCAGCAGAGGTGCCTTCACCTTTCCACTGTAAAAATACACCAACGATATATTTAAGGCCTCATATACAACATTTCCCTTTGTCACCTTGTATTTCAATTGATATCATAACTTTGTGCTCACTTCCTGAGAATCTGGATAGATTTCGGGGAAGAGATTTTCCCTGAAAAAAGACTCCTGGTTGCTAGAATGCAACAGTGAATGGCCAGAATGCAACAATGAATGGTCAGAATGCAATGGTTAATGGCCATAGGCCATTCCTTAAACACAATTTCAGCATCACTATAGTCAACATAAACAAGAGACAAAAGAGAATCAATGCTTTCAAAACCCTCAATATTTTTCCCTAAAAGCTCTGGGATTTGGAAGATGTGAGCATAATACATCAACTCCACAATAGGATAGCATGCATCGTGCACGCAGAGATGTGATCCACACATATACATACATCCCACAGAGGTTTCTTCACCTTCCCACTATACAAATAAGACAACAGTATCTTGAAGGACTTATATTCAAATAAGTCCTTGGTTTTATACCCTGTTAAACCACTATGGGTGGCCCTCATATCATTTCAATGGGATGTCCTTATATATATCCTAACGATGGGATCAAGTTCAAAAAATGATCTTGAGTTGCCACAAATATTGAAGCAAAGGCACAAGTTGTCTATCGAGGCTTGCAAAGAGTAAAGGCACATGGAATTGAACAGATAGCAGTTGTTGAACAGATCACATGTGCATATGGAAACAAAAAGGGGAGATGAAACAAAGAATTCACTAACCTAAGAAGGAGAAGTAGAACTAGATTTGAACTTTGTTGCTGCAAAATCCCTCGCTCATCTTTGCAGGAGCCTCCAAGCTCTCCCCAGTGCTGTGTTTTTATTCATTGCAAGAAGTCCAACTATACATTGAATTTTCCAAATCCTAAACTCAATTTTTGACATGTGTGAGTTGATATTAAATGACCAAAACCATGATTTCACACTGCATTCAACCGAAATGCCTCTCAAACACAAAGAAACCCACTTCCCTCTCGCTAAAAACAAAATTTTGACACCAACCAAAGCTCTTATAACACTAGTAGTGAAGTCATAACTCCATTGAATGTCCGCATAATTAGGTTGAATGCCCACATAGTCCATCCCGATCTCACTGCACTTCATAAACCAACTCCTCCACCGATCGAGCGTTAACCTTGGTTGCATATTGCTCATTGTATTGTTATTTTCTTAACATTGGTCTTATATTGCTCCGAACTCACAGATGCTCAACCAAATGCAGGGTTCCAAAATTAGTTTTCTTGGCCCGCAATCCGGGTTTTGCTTTGCTTTGTCATGTTTATGAATTTTTGATATTTTATTTTTAATATTATAAATTGTATTTTTTATATTTCATTTTATTTTTATTTATAATATTAAAATTTGTTTTTTATAATATATTTTATTTTACATTATTATTGTACACATATTAAAGTTTTATTTTTGCATTATATATATATATATATAGTTTTTACATATATATGTGATATTTTTTTTATTTAATTTTTATTTACAATATTATATTATAAATATATTTTATATTAACATACATTGTTTGGCTTTTTATATAGTAATGTTTTATTTTTCCATACATACATATTCTTAGCTCTCTCATTTGCAATCCTTTTTTAATCCCTTACATAGGTTAGATAATGCAAGGAGCATGGCAAAAAAAGGGGCTTAATTGAAGTAAAACATAAATAGGTTTAGATAGAAAATGGGACATGATAGTAAGATGTCATGCGACCCTCAATTTGAAGTGGATCCTCGTTATAATTAGAGAAAATAAAGATAAAGAGCATGTACCGGTTTACCAGCTCATTACAAATGGAAATATAGACCTATATTTCTTATCTCATGAATTAGCAATTAACTGACCAAGAGGCTGCAACATATTCATATATTTTGCATTGATGGATCTCCTTGTTCGAAATCCCTTTAATTTAAAATCCAGTTGACCAGGTAAATTGATAGGAGGTGACGTTGTGGGAGCTGCTAGCTAGACGGTGTGATCTTGATTGATATAGTACATGGTCGTTACAAAATTATACCTATGAAGATGTATGACGTTAATGATGGGTATAATAATTACGTCGCTAGTCAACATATCATGCAGATGATAACTTTTGTGTTTAATTCAGTGCTATACGTCGTTATATGATCATGTAAATTGTGTCACGGCTTGAATTACAATTTTTTTTCGGCATTGTCTACCTCGAGTGACACAATTTACATGATCACTCGTGTCTTTGAATCCATGATCTACAATGTTACAATTTACTAAATTTTAACACTACAGATGGGTCTCTGAATCCATCGACAACGTTAAAATTTAGTAAATTGCACAAATTTATTGTCAAAATTGTAATTTTCCATTGTCAGAGTGGCACAACTAAAAATGACCAAATAAATGACCAATTATTATGTGTCCATTTTTAGTTTAAATACTATCCCATGACCAAATTGGTCATTTATCTTGTTCATTTTAGTGTAGTTCTTATCCCATGACCAAATTGGTCATTTTTAGTTAGCTCACTTAAAATTTCTCAATTTTGGTCTTTTATCCCTTGAAAAAACCATGGTGACCAATTTTTTTCGGTCACCTGGTCACTTATCTCTCATTTTGTACTAGTGAATATCTGGAAAAGTCATCAATGAAGGTTATGACATATTTGTCTTGACTCATTGACATATGAGGAAAAATACCAGCTATATCACTCTGAATAAACTCAAGAGGTGCAGAGGTTCGCTCATGACTGATTCTCTCATACTTGTGCTTTGGGTGTTTTCCTAGGATGCATCCTTGACAGACTCCTTTCGAAAAATTGATTTTGGGAAACCTTATGACCATGTATTTTTCACACAAATCAGATAGGTACTTGTAGTTTAGATGGCCAAACCTTTCATTCCATAGCTTGCTAGCAGCTTCATTAGCATGAGTGATGAGAGCAGAGGGGTTTGAGAAGGGCATGAAGTGTGAGAACTTGTACACTTTGGAGCTATGATAAACAAAACCTTTTGTTATGACTCTACCATTTGACATTTCAATGATTTCAACATCATTGGGAGTGAAGGAAACCTTCTTAGGAGACCTAGTGTGGGTCATCTAATAGACTGACAAGAGGTTGGCAACAAGAGCTAGGACATACAAAACATTATTGAAGGAAGGTCAAGATCTATTCTACCCTTCCCTTTACTTTCAGTTTCAAAATCATCTCCCAAAACAATCTTAGGACCATTTGAAGCATCAAGAGAGGAGAAGGAATCCCTTGTCGAAACCATGTGTCTTGAAGCTCCAGAATCAATAATAAAGGAAGGATGTCTTAAAGTGATTTTCAAGGAGTTGATTCAACATCTCAATTTGTTTCTTCATGCAGGAGCTCTCTGGATGAAATCCCTTACCACAGTATGTGCACTTGGTCATCTCACCTTTACCCTAAGGAGATTTATAATCCTTCCATCCTTGAGATACAACTTAACACTTCCATGCCCAATGTTTTTGGTTTTTGAATTATCTACTAAGAAAACAACTCCTCCATTATAATTTTCATATTCACAGAACCACTCCTTATGAGGAGTCATATCAAAAGCACACCTAAGTCAACCAACCGTACATCATGATGTATATGGGTACCTATAGAGGCTAGTTGCACACCCCCTCCTCCCTATGAAGAGGTCTTCACTTCTATGGACATGGTGTCATCGGATGCCTTCTCTTTTTCAACATTTTTAGATCTGCAACCATTCTTATAGTGCCCTACTTTTCTACATTTCCAACATTTCCTTAAATATTTTCTCAGAGATTTAGATCTACCCTTAGATTTAGATCCCCCTTTGAAGCTTTATTTATATTTATATTTCTCATTTGGGGATAACCTCTCACAGATAAGGCATACATGATTTGACTATCCATGGTTTTCTACCCCATTTCTTATGATAGAAGGGATGCCACAATTTCTTCAAACTTTAAGGTGGCTTGACTAGCACTACCTATTGCTACAATTAAATTATTTCAAGAATCTGGAAAACAACATAATGATGTAATGAAATTATCTTCTTCCTTCATTATAATACCAAGATAGGTGATTTGGCTTGTTGGAATATTGTAGACATCTATATGATCCATTATTCTGTCATTATCATCCATCCTGAGGTGATACAACTTCTTTTACACAAACAACTTGCTTACTAGGGACTTTGATTGATACAAACTCACTAGCTTATTCCATAGATTTAATGTACCATCTTCTCTAGACACATTTAACAACACTAAATATGATAGGAAAAGTTGAATTGTACTCCTTGCCCCTATTTCCAGCTTATCCTAGTCTTCTTTTGTTTATTTAGTGGGTCGTGTACTTGGATCCACAACAATCCATTGTTCTTGATCTAGTACACAAAGATATTCAATAACTCAAAGTTCTGACCATTAAATTTCTCGATCTTGAATCTTGAACTTCTTTCCATTCTCTTTCAATGTACAAATCACCAGTACTGCAAAGCTCCTACTAGACCTAGGTTTATAGCCAACCTAAGATCTATCAAACACATCAAATACTTCGCAACAAAGGGACCCCCCTGAAGCTGATAATCGAGCTTTGATACCATATGTAAGTTTTAAACCTGTGAAGAGAAGCAATGCATACATATTCTTAAGAAAATAGTGATTACACTATGGCACACACACAATACACATAGATTTACCCTAGAAACCCTTAAAGGGAAAAATCAACAAAACTTAGAGCTACACCTCTATCTTTCTCATTGTGTTTCTTAACCAATCATAATACAATATTTAGGTATTTCACAACAACCAAAACCCTAATCCATCATCCTGGATTATATTACACCCCTAATCCCTTAACTAGGATTAAATTACATATTTTTAAATTTTTTTTGCACTCGCCTTGAATGTGTAACGGCAAGGGGCTATCACCCCTTGTTGTTGTCCAGTTCACAGAGCACATAAGACTCCATCGATGTACCCCTCTCCCCTTTACAACCCCCTTGAGCTAGCGTTACACACATCGCACGATACATATGACAAACCAATATATGGAGGTGGATCATAAGGTGAAGCACCCTGCACTCGCATGCAAAGAATATAACACATACCCAACATGACTATCCCTACAATAATTCTATGTAGTCTTTATCCTTAAATAACAACAATTGAAAGTGATTTCCATCCTTCTTGATGATGTAGATATGCTTCCTTTTATCATGCACTATGTGCATATCAAACTACCATAGTGTTCCCAACAAAAAGTGGCAAGCATTCATAAAAATGACATCATATGATGTTTCATCACTATATTCACCTTTGTGAAAAGAGTCTTTGCATTGATTTGTCAGTCACCTTGTAATTCTTCCAAAACCAAAATGAATCTATATAGTCGAAGGTGCTTCTATTGCACTGACCCCAATTTTACCACCATCTTCATAGAGACTAGATTCCTTGAACTACCCGAATCAATTATGACCTTACTTCACTTACCTTTGAAATTACATTTCATTCTAATGACACTTTTTTCATGATCTTTCTATCTATAGTATTTATTATTCACTTAATCATTCCTTTGTGCATCATCAGTGTTCTCTCCTCTTCTAGGTGTCATTGTTATAATGATTTATCTTTCCTTAATGTCTTATCGCTACACCAAATAATCTCTTTGCTCAATTCTCTTCTTTCTATTCTTTAGTGGACATTTAAGGGATTTAAGCTTTATCTTTTGCCTTTGTAGAGTAACAATACATGTTTCTTAGTGTGATACCACATTTGTATATTCTAAACTCTTTGCATCTTCTAGATCTTACACATTTAGAAACATCCCCTTCGTCAACATTTTCCTTCCTCTCTCAATGTGCATTAACATTTCCTTTGTTCATTGTGGCACATATTTTTGTGTCAAATCCTCCTCTAGTTTTCCCAAAATTCTTGCTACTAGCATTGCATGCTAGCTAGTAGGATTCTTTAATAGCATCATTGTATACACCGATTTCAACTTGAAAATTGCATTTTAGGCCGTTCACATATCTTGAAACTAGTTGAACTTTTTCCCCTTAGTGCCCAAAAGGTATCAACAACCTAGAGAACTTTTCATTATGCTCCTACACATTCCACTTCTATTGTAGATTTAACATTTGTTCAAATAACATTCGCTTATAGTCTACATGCAAAAAATTCTCATATGCTTGCTAGAACATCTTGTTCTAAGTTTGAATCTTCTCTTTATTCTTGCAAGTTGTCTCTTGTTACACTAATTCCCACTAAAGTGTTGCACGTCCCTTCAACTCTATGGTTGTGAACTTCATCTTCTATGGGTCCACGATCTTACTCAAAGTAGCATTCCAATTCATCCATCCAATCTACTAGGGATTTTATGTTCAATATGCTTTCATAACTCGAAGAATTTCACATTCACATATCCTCTATTGTACTAAATTTTGATTAATTGTACCATATGATCATTTACTTACCTCTTTGTTGTTCATTCTCCTCAAGTTCAAGGTCATAAACACTTTGTTTGGTTTTTATCCATTCTATCCATTTCCATAATTTAAATAATTCTCTACTAACTTTGATTCCTCCACCTTTGTTTGCCATTTTTGCGCCGAAGATGCGCATTCTACAGCCCAGTAGGGGGAGATGTGTAAGTCCTTTTGTGTTCATCCTAGCGATGACACGTGTCCTTTATAAAAAATAATAGAATGTTATAAAAAAATAACATGTCGACTGAATTTAGATTTAAAATATTTTTTAGAACCACATATATAAGACTACAAATTAAACAGTGTGTTCACATTTCCTCAACAATTTAAACAACCCATGGTTTTATAGTACATGGTTTAGGAGGGCCTTGAGTGGTTTTAAAACCATGTGCAAGGCCTCCTAAACAACCCATGGTTTTATTGTACATGGTTTAGGAGGTCATTGCAAATGGTTTGAAGACCATGCGCAAGGCCTCCTAAAGAACCCATGGTTTTAGGAGGGCCTTGCACATGGTTTTAAAACTATGTATGGGGGAGATGTTGTAATGTTCTCTCCTAACAAAATAAAAAATAATAAAAAATATTATATGTCGGCCATAAATAGTAATAAATATTAATAATAAAAATATTATATGTCGACCTTAAATAAAAAGATGTGTCTTTTGGTCTGAATCACACCAGAGCTGATAGTTAAGTGTCCAAAAAATTGCTCCCCCTCGACGCTTGATAGAGCCTACGATCTGGATCTATGCTGGTTATAATTACAATCCACCTAATATAACAAGTTTTGAATCACCACCTCCTTAAAATTCGACAAAAAAAATCTTATTACACTTTTCGATAGCAAAAAAGGTATAGGAATGCACAATTGAACTTATGCTTTACAAACCCATATATCAATGTAAACAAAGATAACCCCGATATACATATATGCAACAAATCACGATACTCTAAGATGTCGAAACACACTTTTATATATATATATATATTAAATTACACAAAACATACCTAATCTAACATTGCAATAGGTTTTTAATATGAATACTTGTCCAGGTTTTTAATATGAATACTTGTCCTTAACGACACTAGCATGTTCAAATATAAAAGGACAACCTAAAAGGAATGATCACAACTTGCAAATGTGGTATCCAAAATGATGGAGAATACCTTACAAAACATAGTAAATTCTCCACATAACAACAAATCATAAAACCAATGACGTTCAAACTCTAATGGATATTTACAATACGTGTTCTAACTCTTGGGTGCATAAAGATGGAGGCTAATCCAGTTCTGATTTTTTATTTATAAAGTTTTGAAAAAATATTATAAAGTTAAAACAAAAAAAATGGAGGTTAACCCATAACCTATAAAGTAATTAAAATGGATAAAGAAAGAAAGACACATTGTAATATTCTAAATATAAGGTTTAAAAGAAAATAATGATGATAATGATTAACATTTATTGAGACCAACTTTAGTTTATCACACTTTATTTTAATATATTAACAAATTAACAAAAAACAATTTCTCTAAAATCTTATTTTAATACATGAAAAAATTAATAAATAGATAAATAAATTTTCTATAAAAAAATAGTTATAAAGTCCAAGGGACTACTGCCATGATGAAGATAGTTGTAGACTCCCAGGGACTATTGTCATGATGGTTTTGATTTTAAACACATGGTGAACTTTGGAAAACACATTATCACATTAATAGATATAATAATTTATTTTTGAAAATAATAATTATCACATATTTTTTATTAACTTAATTTATAATAATTATTACACATTTCTTATTAACATAATTTATAAATACAAATTATTATTATTTTAATTTATATTTTAAATTTAATTTAAACAATAAAACTCTTTCATAAAAGAAAAAATCAAAAACTTGTTTCTAAATTTTTAAATTGAATCCAAATTATTATAACATATTAAAATAAATAAAAAACACCCTCACAATAACTTAAAATTTATAAAAACAACCAACCAAATTTAAACTAAATCTCACTCATTAATCTCAACCTATTCCCAAATCCCATCTAACTTTAAATACACCAAATAAAAAAAATTAAATAAATAAAATTAAACAACTATTAAAAGAATTGAACCAAAATTAAAAAATAAACCACTATTAAGAGAATTGAACCTAAATTAAAAAATAAACCACCATTAAAAGAATTGACCGTAAATTAAAAAAATAAACCACTATTAAAAGAATTGACCCTGTATCTTTGAAGAAAAAACAACAAAACATTTAAAAAAAATGGACCGTTACAATCTGTTTTCTTGGATTTTCCTATACATTGCTTCTCTGTACAAGAGTTGCTGTTCGTTACGTATAAACATCTGAGCTGTCATCTGCTACTTGCTTTTACGGTTTGCCATCTCTCTGAAAAAAGGATTAAGTGTAACCTTCTTTAGTTGGCGTACCAGACTTTAATGGCGGTATACTGATCATGCAAGTAGAGCAACCCTTCTTGACATTGCATGGGACAAGTCTTATTAACAAAATCCAAGCATTTGGGTTGTAATTTTTGTGTGTTTCAGGATTTGGGTTGGTCTTGAAATCATTTTCAGGTGAAGTTTGTGCATGGTGGTCGAATGGCAATGTACATGAGTAGCAGCAGTTTCAAGCCCTGCATTGACATTTACAGGGAAAATGAAACCCTGCTATTGTTCTCTAATGGCGCCACATGCAGACCTGCTGTTGCAGGGGCAAATCCCAGTCTTCTATTTCGTGCAGCGGAATTGAATATTAGAAAGCGAAGAGATTTAAGATTCCCAACAGTAGCCCACGACATTAGAATCCGAGGGGGTATAAATTTTTTCCGGAGGAAACAGAGGCAAAATGGACAGAGGGATTTGCAATCGATACTTATGAGGTCTTTGCTTTTCTTTGCCTCCAAACAGAACTTCTTCATTGATATTTTAGTAAACAATTGGTCTGAATATGCAAAGGTTGTCCTTAACGTTGATAGTGATGGAGGGCAGGGAGGTGGGTTTACATTTCTTTCTGGTCTGGGAGGCAGCGGTGATGAAAACTATTATGGCCGGAAATCATCTGAGAAATGGTGGTGGGGGTTTCTGTCTACTGCTGCTGTTTTGGGTTTAGTTTTATTTGTTGGAATATATTCAGGAATTCTCAAAATAAACGATTCATCTCTTAAAAGACTCAAAGAATTGTCTATACAAGCAGGTTCACATGGATTTTTGCTCCTGTTTTTGCTCTTTATTGTTGTTTCAGTAGCTTTTACAGGCTCCCTTTTTTTTCGGTTCTTGAGATCCCTTGTGAAGAATTTTAAAGTGATTTTATTTCCACCAAGAAGAACTCATAAAGCCAAGAGCCTCACTGAAACAGCTCTGCTTTGGGTTGCTGGGATAGGTATGCTTTATCCCATATTTTCTAGGGCAGAAGGGATGTTCTATTATCTAGGGCAATTGCAGCAGAATGTGGATGATAGAATAAGGTTTGTTTTCATGGTTTTATACATTCATTTCATGAGAATCCATTCTCTTTGCCGGAAGAAGGTTAAAGAATTTACAAATTCTGTGAGAACCAGAGAAGCCAAACCAAGGAATAGGAGGAAATGAGGCAAATCTAAGTCCGAGTTGTTCCACTACAAGTGCACTGTAGGGCCTGTGATGATTGAAATTTCATAAGTGGGCCTCCCAAGCCACTGTGAGAGTATGGCTGCGTAATTAAGTTCTGGCTCAAAATCAAAATATAGGATTGCATAGTTTTTAAACTGCAAAAGTGCCAGTGCTGCTGGTGGACAGAAGAACCCCTGTAACCATGGTTTAAATTCTTCTCCTCTTATAAGGAATAACATCTTTGTTTTGTTCATTTTTTAACTGCACTGCTTCTTTCAAGCCATTTCCTAATCAAGATTCTTCAGGCTTGTTTCCCTTTTCAAACAGAATAGGAGAACCCATGTCAAAATGGATTTAATTCTTCTCTTCCTCGTAAAGAGAGACATCTGCATTTTGTTGATTTTAACTGCGTTCCTTATTTCATGCCATTTCATAATCAAGATTCTTCAGGTCTGTTTCTTTTTTCAGACAGAGCAGGAACCTTCATTTTTTACAATCCATTGACCAAATGTCAACTGATTCATTCTATTATTAGTGCTAGGAAATAATAAGCTTATGGGGGCTTCTTGCATGTAATTACAGATGGATGGAGGTATTCTTCAATAACATGTTTGCATATCCTGTCATATATGTTGTTTTGATTGTGTTTGTCAGCTCATAAGTACATTGAGAATGACTCTTTCCTGTAGTTCTGATGCTGTTAATTTGAAAGGAGGTTAAATAATTGATTATGCTGCTGTTTTATTTTATTTTATTCAGATTGCAATGTTAAGCAATAACGAAATTTGAAATATTTATGTTTATAACTCATATGTAACCATACATACTATGCACTACTGGTTTCTGATCCAATTATTCAGTTTAGCATGTTTCATTCCATGCATGATATAAGACAGATAATTCAATGGGCCATCCTAAAGGCTTGAGTTATCCATGTGGTTGTGGTAAACTTGTGTATAGAATGTAGATTTCAAAGGACCATCCAAAAGCTTGAGTTATTACCCCTTACCCCTGACCATACATACTATACACTACTGGTTTCTAATCCAATTATTCAGTTCAGCATGTTTCATTGCATGCATGATATAAGACAGATAATTCAATGGGCCATCCTAAAGCTTGAGTTATCCATGTGGTTGTGGTAAACTTGTGTATAGAATGTAGATTTCAAAGGACCATCCAAAAGCTTGAGTTATCTATGTGCTTACAGAAAACTTATGTATAATATGAGATCGCCAATCCACCTTGCAGATTACCCCTTACCCACTTGTGTATAATATGAGATTGCCAATCCACCTTGCAGATTACCCCTTACCCCTGACCATGGCTCACCTAGGGTCTTAGAGGCAATCCAAAGTTTTGGAAAATCTGGATAAACTAGAAGTTGCATCCAAAATAAATTTGGAAAATCATGCTAAACTTGAAGTTGCATATGAAATCATGATAAAGTAGAATGGCAATCCAAAATTCCATCCAAAATAAATTTGGAAAATCATGATAAACTTGAAGTTGCATATGACATATGAGTAGAAGTTGCATATGAAATAAATTTGGAAAATCAGGTAAACTTGAAGTTGCATATGAAATCCGGATAAACTAGAAGTTGCATATGAAATAATTTTGGAGAAACTGGATAAACTAGAACTTAGAAGTTGTATATGAAATTAATTTTGAGGTGGATGGGAATTTCTTTCAAAGACCAGTGCTCTGCTGTAGCAACATGTTCTCTATGCTTGTGAGATGCACCGTGGTAAAAGCTATGTAGTGTCCATTATGGATTAAATGTTAGATTGGAGAAGTGGTAATCTTCAGATTTAATTCAACTGGACCTACTATATAAAAACCATTTGTAATTTATTTATATTGTAGCTGTCCTGATCCTGTTCTGAACTAAAATGCTGGTAGAGTCTAGGCTTTATTTTGACCGTGGTTTTTTATTTGAACTGAAATGCAGGATTGTTTCACTTCCAACCATGGTGATACTCTGGAGTACAGGTGTGGTTAATTGCATCACAAGATTAGGGGAGTAAATGTATTATGGAAGACTGAGTCAAAAGAGGAAGAGGTTAAATCAATCCATTATATACAGAGAAGGGAATAGGTTTAATCAATCCGTTATATACAGAGAGAGACACGCCAGTTTGGTCCGGGCTTATGGTATGGGAGATCCTGTTTGATTGCAGAATTGTAACTTTTGTTATCTCACTTTCTTCTTAGTAAATTGTTCAACCCCAATTTCTATAGCTTTCAAAGTAAAACCTCTTTTTAAACAGAGTAAATAATATTAAGTAATACATTTATGAAAATTCTATTTAAAAAAATAAAAATATTAATTTTTTTATACTTATTTAATTGTTTAATTTTTTATAAAAACTTGAAATGGGAGTTGTCATCATCACACAATAATAATTAAATGTAATCTAAAATTAACTTTTAATTAACATTATTTATGAATGGCTGAAATCAACTTTATCTTTGAGCAAAGAGTTCATACTTCATTTTCAAAATGGTGAAAAAGTGTGCAAACAGTTCATATAAAGTTTGAGACAAAGAAAAGAAAGGGAGTAAAAAATTTAAAGAAACAAAAAGCCTCATAATTTTTTTATATAACAAAAGAACAAATAAAAATTTGTGTTTAAAAAAACAAATTCATAATAAGCCATTTTAAAGAAAGAAAAGAAGAAAACAAATAAACCTCATAAATTTTCTATAACAAAAGAACAAATATATGAAGCTAAGGGATTTAAGGACTTTCCACTCAAGAAACCCTCAAAGGGACAATTCTATTCCATCATACCATTTTCTGTATTTTTATTGTGGAATAGGTTTCTTTATATAACTTATGTGATCATAACAATATCTCATAATTGGATATTTAGTTCAACAACCTCCATGAATTACTCAACTTGATTTTATGAGATCCTTATTCCTAATTTTTCTCGTTGTCTTCATTTTTAATTCATTAATAGACTTTTGTGCATAATATTCATTATTACATATTATAATGTATTCACAAATATTAGAAGTAGGAGTTAATCTTTCATACTCTCCCTTAATAAATACTAGTGATCTCAATGTTTAGTCATCATTCTCTATCTCTTCAACTTGTTTTTGGTACTAGCCCATTTTCCATCTCATCTCCTTTTTCCATGGTCTTTGTTTTCAATTTTCTTTACCTATATTTTTTGTTTTCATCTTCTGTCTTTTGCAATCTTTATCATTTTCATCTTCATTCTTCTTCAATATTCATTTTGCACTTGCAAAATATCATGTTTGTTGAAGTTCATATAACAAAGTTACTATTCATAGAAATACATGTGTTACCAACCACTGTATCTCCTAGTTTTTTAGGATTTTTTTTCTTGTACATAGTTCAACAACAATTCTTTGAATCATAAACTGTTAGTTTTTTTAGTCTTATTCAAATTGATTAGGGTCTTTATCTATAAGAATAACAAGCACAACAAAATATCCAAGATGCACAAGATAGAGAAGATACACAAGACACGAAGATTTTCCTTAGGGAAACCATAAAGGATAAAACCCACAAACTTCCTCAAAATAGTTATGTCTCTAAGACAATATCACAAGATGTAAAGACCCAAGTATAAGAAGTCCTCTGCAACTCTATCTCTCTCCTCCTTGATCTTCTCTCCCTTCTCATGCGAACTTGAGTGAGTGAGTATGTGTCTAAATGAGGGAGGGTGCATCCCTATTTATACACATCAAGTGACTGACCTTCTAACTTGGTTGGGTCAACCTTTTACCCTAACAGGGCCTACTTCACGTAAAGAGACTCCAAAAATACAGTTCATTATATTAAACTGGGGACTACTGCCCCGACTTACAATGGAGGTTGTACCTCAAGAACCATAGACAATAATCACATCTCGAAAGGAGGGAAACACATCTCTAATGGGGGTACAAGAACATACAATGATAATATACATCAGAACAACACTCCCTCTTAACTAGGAAGGTATTCTGTCACCACAGTCATCAACACATCTGGTCACGTCATCATCACAGAGTCATCATCGTAGTTGCTACCATAGTCTTCATTTTGTTGATCATTGAATTGTGACATTTGTCGGATCTATCTGTCATCGGAAGTTTCTACAGAGCTAGCCTTGTTTCATGCTGGGTGTAGGCATAATCCTCATCTAAGTCTTCATCATATCCACGAGCAATCCATTGCGTAGGTACAACCCATTACCATTAATTACATTTCCACTAAAATCACCTGTGTCTCCTACCGCCATCTTGTTGTATCCAGATCATCTCATCATCATACATGGAGCACAACCCAGATGCATATCACATACCACATGCGTTCTACCAACATAGGAGCACGCTAGGACTTATTTACATCACCAAGACAACCCGCGTCTTCTACTATGCGAGAATCACCTAGGAGCACACCAAGTGCATTACATCTCACGATCAACCTGCATTCTACAAACATAGGAGCATGTCGAGACTTATTTACGTCACCAAGACAACCTGCATCTACCACTATGTGAGAACTACCTAGGCGCACACCAAGTGCCTTGAGACCTCTCATCATCTCCAACATGGGAACATACACAGAGACTGATTACATTCGAGAACAACCTGCATACCACACCAGGACTTTTACGTTCAAGGATAACCTCAAGGATTGATTACGTACCATGCCAAGACTGATTACATCCAAAGACAACCTTCCAGGACTCATTACATCTAAGGAAAACCTACATATCACGGCAGGACCGATTACGTCCGAGAACAACCTGCGTACCACGCCAGGACTTTCACATTCAATGACAACCTGTATTTTTTCCCATGTGAGTTGTCATGCATCTGTGTCTTTTGATCTCTCGTCATATCTAGCATTGGATCATGCCAGGACTGATTATGTCGCCAAGACAACATGCATCTCTGACCATGCTAGAACTACTCACTCCCTCTTTCTAGGGATCTCATTCTGGATCACACCAAGTCTCTCTATGAAGTACTCAAGCTTCACTCTGGCTAGTGGATTGGTCAACACATCAGCTATCTGCTTGTTCATCGCCACATACTGGGGCTTCACTGCTCCTCTCTGCACTATATCTCGAATATAGTGGAACTTGATCTCAATATGCTTCGACTTGTCATGGAACACTGGGTTCTCTGACAACTTCAGGCAACTCTGGTTATCGCAAGAGATACAAGTCACCTCTAACTAGACATCAAACAAATTAGACATTATCTTTCGAAGCCATACTTCCTCACAACTAGTTAAGCAAGCTGCAACATACTCTGCCTTGGCTGTACTCAGCGCCACGCAGGATTGCTTCTTTCTAAACCAGGACATCATGTCGGATCCCAAACTGAAGAAACATCTGAAGTGCTCTTCCTATCAGTGGTGCTTCTTGCCCAGTACGAATCAACCTAATGTGTAGGTTAATCTTCTGATTCACATCATATTTGAGCCCATAATCAACTGTACCCTTCAGGTACCTCAATACATGCTTTGCGGCAACCAGGTGAACATGCCTCGGATCCGTCAGGAACTAGCTTAGGGTGTTCACAACAAAGCATATGTCTGGTCTCATATTCATTGGGTACATCAATGATCCAATCATCTGACGATACATCATGGCATCAACCGAATCTGATGAAGCATCACACAATAGCTTCAAGTTTGATGCCATAGGTGTGGCTATCACCTTATAGTCCAACATTTTGAATCTCTTCATAATCTCCAGTGCATACTTTCCTTGACTAAGGAAAATCCCATCTGCACTCTGCCACACCTCCATGCCTAAGAAGTAGTGCATCATCCCTAAGTCTTTCATCTTGAACTTACCCACAAGCTTCCTCTTTGCATCTATAGTGAGTTCGATTTCTTTCATCAGAAACATGTCATCAACATATAGCAGAAGCATCACCGGTATTTCGCCTTCAACCTTGAAGTAAAGGTTGGATCTGCTTTACTCTTAGTAAAGCCTAATCTTATTAGGAAGTTGTCCATTTTGGCATACCATGTCCTGGGTGCAAAGTTTCAATCTGTTCAAGGATTTCTTCAATTTGCACACATGAGTTTGTTTGTCATGTGTCTCAAATACTAGTGGATGCTCCACGTACACTTCTGCTTCGACTACACCATTCAAGAATGTTGTCTTGACATCCATATGGTGTACACTTCCATTTCATTACTTCAACCATTGCAAGTATAGATATGATGGAAGTGTATCTCGCTACAGGTGCAAATGTCTCTTCGTAGTCTATGCCTTCTTTCTGTGAGAATCCACGCACCATGAACTTTGCCTTTTGTTTTTCAATGCTACCATCTGCAGCATGCTTGATCTTGTAGATCCACTTCGAAGTCACAACCGACTTCCCTTTTGGTCTTAGAACCATCTCTCGGACATCATTCTTCATAATCAACTTGTATTCCTCGATCATGGCATCCTGTCATTCTTTCTTCTAAGCTGCTTCTTCGTAGTTGGAAGGTTCTTTGTCAATGATGTCACATAGAAGGGGCACATAGTTTTTGTATAGTTTAGGTCTTTTCCTTTCTCTATGCATCCCGTCTGGAGCGCCATACCTTTCTGCATCTTGTAATAGCTCTCATTCCCATGCTAGTTTTCTCTTGTGGGAGTTCTTCTCATGAAGTGTTTCTATAGTTTCTTTCGGTTCTACCATGTCATGGTCTTCATGGTCTTTTGGAGTTGTTTCTTCCATTGTCGTATCTCGGACTCTAGTTCCTTCAAGTTCTTTGACCTCTTTAATAGGTATTTTTATGGACCTGGAGTATGTCGAGTCTTTTTCAAATGTCACGTCTCTGCTGATGTCGATCTTCTTAATCCTCGGTAGCATATTCGATAGGCCTTTGAAGTGTCATTGTATCCTATGAATGTTCCCTTCCTCCCATAAGGATCGATCTTGGTCCTCTTTTTCTTTGGAATGTGTATGTACACTGGGAAACCAAATATTCTGAGATGGTTGACTTCTGATTTCTCTCTTGAGAAATCCTCTTCAAGAGTCTTGTTGTCGAGTATTCGGTGAGGGGTACGGTTATGTATATACACAATTGTCTTTGTCGCTTTTTCCCAAAGGCGCATAGAAAGATCCTGGTCATGTAGCATTGCTTTCACTGCTTCCATTATAGTTTCATTCTTTCATACACAATGCCATTCTGTTGAGGATTGTATGGAGTGCTCAGCTCCCTCTTAATACCAGATTCTCTGCAGAGTTCCTTGAATTCTTCTGAGGTGAACTCTCTGCCATTATCTTGATCTTCCTTTCAGTGTAGTTCTTGACCCAGGCTATGAATTCCTTGAACTTGTTGAAGACTTCATTTTTCCCTTTCAAGAAAGATATCCAAGTTTTATGTGAGAAACTATCTATAAAGGAAACATATTATACATACCTACTTAGTGAGTTTAATGACATGGGTCCACACACAAGTGATCGTACTATTTCCAATATTCCTTTTGCTTTGCTTTCACTGTTGGGAAATGTCTTCTTAACATTCTTTCCTTGCACACATCCTTTGCAAATGCCTTCATGTTTTGCTTGGATTTCTAGAAGTCCTAAAATTGCTTTGCTTGCAATTGGTAGTGCTATGTAGTGTACATGTGCAAGCCTTCGGTTCCATAGTTCACTTGGTTGTATTAATTCATGAACTAATGCTTGTTCAGGTTATCCCTTCAACGTGTACAAGCTTCCCTCTTGCTCTCCAATTATCGTTGCATCATCAATTGTCTTTCCTTTTGGACACATCAGGACTTGGACATCAACAAATGCAACCCTTATTCCTTTTGCATATATTGCAGAGATGGATAGAAGGTTCTTCTTCAGTCATGGAACATATAGCACATCTTTCATCTTCAAATATTTTCTGGAATCTATCTTGTATGAAGATTCTCCACTTCCTTTTATGGGGTATTGATAATCATCCCCAAGTTTCATTGTAAGGTGATTCATCCTCTTTGCATCTCGTCATATGTTTGGATGCCCCACTATCCACAAACCAATCATTGCTTCCATGTGAGATAGTGCCTATGAGTGATGAGATTAGGACATACTCTTCATCACTTGAAGAATCATCTATTTCTTTCTGAATCTTTTATTTGTTGGTTCATCGTCTTTGGTGGTGTGAGCATGATGTCTTTTCTTGTTGAAAGAGTTTTTGTTCCTGGGACAATCTTTGGAGTAGTGTCCCTTCTCATCACTAGTGTAGCATCGAATATTGGAAGGATATTTTCTCGACTTCATTTGTCTTTTCTGATGATGGTCCTTCCTCTTGTTGTGATGCTGGTTCTCCTTCTTTCTTCTGGTGTGAGTTGTGAGAGCTTGATCTTCAGTTGCTCCCATATTATCTTCTCTTGTTATGAGTCAAGCTTCTTCTTGTGTGCATTCTTCCCAAAGTCCGCTGAAAAAGATCAACTTCCTTCTTGCACAAATTCCTTGAATGAATGAATCCCATGATCTTGAGAGACCATTCAAGGTGGTCATAACCATCTCTCCTTCTGCTACATTCTCTTCGACTGCTTCAAGGTGTTCCTTGATTTAAGCAACTATTGTGAAGTAGGACTACATTGTCTCTGAGTTTTGTATCTTCACATTCTTTAGTTGGTTCCTCAATGTCATCTTCCAGTTGATGTTCTTTCCTTCGAACAACTTCGTCAAAGCATTGAACACTTCCTTAGGCGTCTTCAAGGGTGACACATGGGGGATGAGATGATCCTTAGTATAATTTTCAATGATCCTCTTGGCCTTAACCAAGTTCTTCTTATGAATAGCCTTGGCCTCATCTCTCTAGCTATGGAACTTCCTTATTGATATATTGATCCAAATCATTTTCTTCAAGGATCAAGGAGATCTTGTAATTCCATGCTCAGGAGTTATCAGCTCCCCCAAGCTTATCATGAAGTTGCGTGTGATGAGTCATTTTTAAATGAGACCCTCAAATGAAATAACATATATTTAGATCTTACCGATTTGAGGTGTCCAATTTGGTTCCAGAGTTGGCTGACCTAGGGTTTGTTAGAGAAACCCTAATCTTCCAAACTTGGATTTTTGGAATTCTGTCTGGATATAAAGATGCACCTCCTTGAGGTGAGTTTCTCAGTAATGTTCTTTTCTTAAAGTTGAGGTGGGAATCCTCTGAAACTTGATGTCCCAGTTCCTCCCGACACTAGTATCTAGGTAAAAAATGAAACTTCTTCAATTTTGATTTTGCTTCCACCAAAATATGTGCCCTCCTAGGGTGAGTTAGCCTATCCATCTTTTCTTTTTGATATGTGGAGAGAATACTTTGAACTAGGAATCCCTAGTTTCCATTGCTGCGTAGTGCCTTCTTTCAGAGAGGCTCTGATACCCTGTTAGTTTTTCTAGTCTTATTCAAATTTATTAGGATCTTTATTTGAAAGAATAACAAGCACAACAAAATATCCAATATGCACAAGATATAGAAGATAAACAAGACACAAAGATTTTCGTCGGGGAAACCATAAAGGAGAAAACCTTGCAAACTTCCTCAGAATAGTTCTGTCTCTAAGACAATATCACAAGATGTAAAAACCCAAGTATAAGAAGTCTTCTGCAGCTCTCTCTCCTCCTTAATATTCTCTCTTTCCTCATGCGAACTTGAGTGAGTGAGTGTCTAAATGAGGGAGGGAACCTCCCGATTTATACACATCAAGTAACTTACCTTCTAACTTGACTGGGTTGACCTCTTACCCTAGCGGGGCCGACTTCACCTAGGGAGACTCCAAAAATACATTTCATTATATTAAACTGGGGACTACTACCGCTACTTACAATGGAGGTTGTACCTCAAGGACCATAGACATTAATGGCATCCCGAAAGGAGGGAAACACATCTCCGGTGGGGGTACAACAATATATAATGATAATATACGTCATGATATATTCCAAAGTTACAAATACAACGACATAACCCTCCATACATGTTCCTCTTTTACTCCCCCTGCATCATCCTCAATCATCATCTTAAGTTTTCTTTGGCTTAACCATAACTATAACTTGGGTTTATGTGAATTACCTGCACACATTGCATTCCTCAAGTGGTTTTGGCTTACCACAAGCCATTCATTACATCAAGTGGTTTTTATCTAACCACAAACCATCTTTGGTCATGACAAGTGGTTTTTGGTTTACCACTAACCATCAACAACCAAATTATGAGGGTATACATGCCTTATCCATCTTACATTATCATTTGACTCAGGTGGATACAAAAACATCCATTATACTTCTTCATCTTAGGTTGCTCTAGCCATTTTAAACATAGGGCCAAGATCAATTTATTTTTTATCAACAAAAAAAACAACATTTATCATGTTTTCGTAGGTTGAAAATTTAATGATCGAGATTTCTATGGAGAGACTTGTGTCTTTATTAATTCTCAATGGTTTTTGGATTCCTTAGTTGAGTCCATCATCAAGGGAGGGTTATCTCAATGGAAAAATTTAGGCTATTAAGTCCATTAAATATTAATTAACGCCACCATACAACAAAGTCAACCAACCTTGAAGTTTGGCAGAATGGGTTAAGATTAATTAATGGATGCTCAATTCTTTTAAAGAGTGTATGATCGGTTTCCAAGATTCACTTAGGATTACATCGTCATCCCTATTGAAGTTTTGAGGATGATTTTAGGTGTTCCCATGAAAATGCGTAACACTTTTTGGAAAGAGGTGAGCGCAAAATGTAGAAAACCAGAGCTCGATCCAGCTTTGGTTAAACCCTTGATCGAGCTTTTGAAAGTTCAATTGAAGGCTTAACTGAGCGTTCAATCAAGATTTTTTAAAAGCTTCAAACAAGGGTTATCTAAACCCTCGATCAAGCATATAACATGATTGAGCTATTAGCTCGATCAAGGTAAAAAGATCAATCAAGATGTTGTATTATATAAAAAAACAAAATACTCCCCGTGAAAACTATTAAACATTCCAACCCGCGTGACTGTAGAGAAACCTTGACCGAGTGTTTGTGTGCATGATCGGGTCCATGACTGGCCATCCATCCACTGGGAGATACAACCCATCCAACCAACCAATGGCATCTAAATCAAGAGGTTAAACACTGAAAAACCACAAAAAATAATAATTTTATAATTATGATTCATTGTTTTTATTTTTTTATTGTTTAGTAATTTCAATTCAATTTTTATAAAGCATCTGTGTTTATGCTGCGAGTTTTATTTTCAAATGTGTATCAACAATTGGAAATGCTACATGATTTTTACCAATCCTTCGACAATGCATAGATGATTGAAAAAATGCAAATACGTACACAAACGAAAATAAAACTAGAAACATAGACATTGTGGGTTTTTAAAAATGAATTGCATGAAAATCTCAAATTTAATTATAATTAGCTTATTTTGAATTTGACAACCCTAAACCGTAAACCAACAACCATAAACCCTAAATCATCAACCATAAATACTAAACCGACAACATTTATGTTAAGTTTAGTTTAAAGTGTGTATCGACAAGTAGAAATGCCATAGGATTTTTCTCAATCCTTTAACATTGCATGGAGGATTGAAAAAAATCCATATAATTTACACTTGTATTAAAAATAAAACCGACAACATAAATGTTATCATTTTTTTCAACAAATTTCCATGTACATATTATTTAAGTCAAACATAAAGTACACTGAATCAGCGTTGGACTTGACACCAAATGAACCATAAACATACTTTATAAAGCACTTGAACAAAATTTGCTAAGCATGCATAACTTGAATGATGGAGTATTGGTATGGTTCTGAATAGATACATAACCTTTTATAAAATATTGTGTCCCATAGAAAGTTGTTAATTATGTAACATATTTTCGAAAATATACACGCATTGATGTTGCAATAAATAGACCTAAGATCCCTCTTGGGATTTTATAAGGACCTATCATGAAACTCTTTCCACAACACGAGAAAAAGCTCATAGATTCATATGCAAAACATGTATTATATAAAGATATATTGTATGGCACTTGATTTTTTTTATCATGAATATCTTATCATTGGCTTCTACTCAGCTCACACAAATTGGACATTCAAAGTAGTTAAAAAAAAATAACTTATGTGTTCATATATATTTTGACTTTTTACAACATGACTAACATTTACACTATTAAAGGACGATAAACACTCTATAGAGAAATATAAAGAATCTTGAATATTACTCTAACTAATATAACTAATCTTCAAACAATTAAAAATAATACAAATTCAATGTGTGTTCTCTGTAGTATGAGATTAATATCAATTATAACAAGCATATATCCATTAATATCAAAAAGTCCATCACGTCAATAATGTTTAATTAAAAAATAGCATTTCCCTTTCTTAATTCTTTACATTTTACATTGGTAAATACAACCACATTCAAAGTGTCCATAATTATCTCCCTTTTTTGCATCTACTCATTTTCTATGAATATTGTGCACATGGGTTTTCTAGTTTTTTCTTTTAACAGAAACAGTAAAAGATCTTGATATTAAATAGGCTATGCACAGCCATTCATTACACAAAAAAGAACCAAGACTGAAAGTTTTTGCTGTTCAGAAAACAAAAAACCAAAATTGGTCCAGAGGGGAGACCAAAGAACTCCACCTATAGTTTTACATATATTTGATGGACAGTGAGTATAAACCCTAACAAACTGCTGATTTAGAAGCAAACAGAAAAACATAAACAAAGAAATTCATTATGGGATGGGTAAGGGGAGGGATTAACCCCATTGAGATGCAAGTGTCCTTGTGGGAGAGAAGCCCCCACATTTGCCAATTCATCAGCGATCACATTGTTTGCTCGGAGAATATGATAGAATTCAAAATGGGGAGAGAGTAGAGTGACATCTTTATCATACAAACGACGACATTTTATCAAGCCGGTGATGTATCCATTGAGCATTTTATATATGACGTGTCTAGAATCGCCAAATATTGCTACCTTGTTTAGATTTGAGTCGACGAGGATCCTCATTCCCTGCAGAAGGGTTCTCCATTCCGCCTCATTATTAGTCCTGCATCCAATTCCTCAGGCATAGGATTGTTCAATTTGTCCTTCAGGATCCAGTAGGATCCCTCCCGTACCTGCCACCCTTGGGTTTCCCTTAGAGGCACCATCGAAAAAGAGAGAATAGGTATTCTTTTCCCAAAGCCATGCCATGAGTTCACTGTTGTTTTTCCTTATTTCCCATGAGTGTTTGCTGAGAAGCTGCTTGCTGATTGTGGTGTTGGACCGAAGGGAGTTCTTGTCTTTTAAATAGATCTTGCACCAAGAAGCATGAGGCTCCAAGATATTTTCAGAGTGAGGAAAGCTAATATTATTCGAGGCGAATTTTTCAGCTATCAGCCCTACAGATTTGGAGACTATACGTGTAGGAACCATTTTTTGATCTTTGAAAATAGATTTATTTCTTGCTGTCCATAGTTGCCAACAGACATTCTTGGGAATGGTGTTCCATAGCCGCCTGAGAATGGGCTTATTTTAAAGAGAACCAGGGAGTTTTTTGTCCCAATCATCGAGAAGTTGAGCTACTGATCGAGATGGGCTGAATATCGTTCCTGGGGGGAGAACACACTGCCAGACTTTCAGGGAAACACTACAGTGCATAAATAGGTGGCTTGATGTTTCTTCTTCATTATTGCATAGGGCACACCGAGAAGGACCCGCTATCCCTCTTTTCCTAATATTTTCAGCTATAAGGAGTTTGTTGTGGATCATGAGCCAGCAAAATGAGTTAACTTTAGGAATGTTGTCCGCTTGCCATATTTTTTTCCAAATGCGCTGGCTTGCTGTTGGTTCCTCTGAAAGTCTCTTGTACCCTTCTTTAATCGTATATTGCCCATTCTTACCCTATCCAATGCTATCCTTTTTAGTCTTACTGATTGGTGACATGCTTGAAGAGAAGTCATAAGAAGATTCTTAGCTTCGTCCAGATGGAGGGGGGGTTGCAAATCTTTCTAGCCCTCCCAAATTCCTTTCATATTCCACAGAGAGAGTAAGTCTTCACTGCTAGTCCATTCAGCCAAGTCATTCGTTCCCA
Organism: Pseudotsuga menziesii; assembly: GCA_001517045.1. Lineage (NCBI taxonomy): Eukaryota > Viridiplantae > Streptophyta > Pinopsida > Pinales > Pinaceae > Pseudotsuga > Pseudotsuga menziesii. The sequence goes on along the minus strand of LPNX011215772.1, from coordinate 33,682 downwards.
GAAGAGATGAGAGTGGGGGCTGCCCAAGTATTCTGCTTTCCCAAACCTTGATCTTTTTTCCATTTCCCAAGATCCAGTAGGAATGTGATTGAATAAGGCTAATTGAGGCTTTGCACAGTTGCCAAAGAGAGGATCCCTTTCCAACCCATTCTCCTTCTAGCATTTTTGATCTGGGCCTTTTGATATATTTTTTCCTGATTACTTCTTTCCACCATTCCTTACCACCAGTAACCTATTTCCAAATCAGTTTTTCTCCCATTGCTTTATTCATTTGCTCCGGATCCCTGATTCCCAATCCTCCTCTGCATTTTGGCTTTTTGACAGTGTCCCATTTGACCAAGTGAAATTTCTTTCTCTGAACCTTTCCCCCTTTCCAAAGGAATTTTCTGATTTCCTTACTTATGTTGTTTATGACGCTCTTAGGAGCAAGGATCATCGAACTAGAGTATATTGAATAAGAGGAGAGGATGGAGTGAATGAGAATTACCTTCCATGCAAGATTTAACCAGTTGGAGCTCGAAGCATTGATTTTGCTCTTGATTTTTTGTATGATCGGGGTCCACATAGCTGAGGCACAGGTTTTTTTAACAATTGGGATACCCAGATAGATGAAATGGGTCCAATTGAAGTTGACTTTGATATGCAGGATTTGAGATATGCTACCAAGAGTTGTGGTGTTGCAATTCCAGCCATAGAGCTGACACTTGTTCAAGTTAGCCGAGCTTCCAGATGAACGAAGGAAGAGGTCTAAAGGTTTCATGAAGTTTCTTGCGATTTGTGGGGAAGCTATGCCTAACAGGATAGTGTCATCGGCAAAAAGAGCATGGTTTATTGGATTGACTCTAGATCGGAAGGACAGGCCTCGGAGTAGACCTTCAACTTGAAGTCTAGAAAGTCGTCTACTAAGAGAATCCGCAATAAGGATATAGATAAAGGGGGAGAGGGGGCACCCTTGTCTTATTCCTCTGGAGGCCTTAAAGAAGTCAGTGGGTCTCCCATTGACTAGGGGGGCTATCCAAGGAGAGTTTATGCAGGCTTGGACTTGATTTATGAAGGTTGGAGGGAACCCAAACTTTTTTAGAACCATCAGAATGAAAGAATGCCTCAATCGATCAAATGCATTTACCAGATCCAATTTGATGGCCATACATGGTTCTCCTCTCTTAGTGCTGGAATGGATAGCTTCCTGAACCATAACGATATTGTCACTGATTTGACGACCTGAGATGAAGCCTCCTTGATTGGGGGGAATCAGAGACCGGACAATTGGCTTGAGTCTTAGAGATAGGACTTTAGAAAAGATTTTGTACGAGGCATTGCATAGAGAAATGGGTCTGAACCTTTTGATGGAGGAGGGATTTGCTTCTTTGGGGACCAAGGCCGGGAAGGTGTAGTTTGTGGCTCCCCCCATTTTGCCTTTTGCCATCCATGAGATGAGACACATGAGATCCTTCTTTATTAGCGACCATAAGGATCTATAAAATCGGATAGGGAAGCCGTCGGGGTGAGGGGCTTTGTCCAGGTGAAGGGACCAAATGGCCTTCTTCACTTCTTCCTCAGTTGTGTGGGCTTCAAGCTGCAGGGTTTCTTCTGGGCTGATCAGGGAAGGGATGTCCCGAACCATTTCATCCATGCATTCCTATGAAACATTCTCCTCATCATTATATAAGTTTTCGAAAAAACTTCTTACCTTCGTACTTATTGCAGCTTGCCTAGTGATGAGAGTGGCATCCTCGCTTTTGAGCTCCCTGATAGTATTCCATATATGTCTGTCCCTGCATTGATTTTGGAAGAATTTAGTATTTTGATCGCCTTCTTTGAGCCAGAGGACTCGCAATCTCAGTCTCCAGTCTTGCTCCTCCTGCCTTCGAATTGATTGAAGGCTCTTCTCGAGTTCTATTTCTTTGAGGAGGTGTTCTCTTGTGATTTCTGTCTCCTCCATCTTTGCTTGGTGGGCTTCCATACTTTTGACTATGTCCTCTTTCTTTTTAGTAGGCTCCTGGAAATGAAGTTTCACCCAAGATTTGAGAGCTTGCTTGACTCTTTTAATCTTCTGCTCCCAAGAGAATGCTGGAGATCCAGGAATGAAGCAGTGCCAGGTTTCAACTATAATATCCTTAACTCCGTCGTCCTCGAGCCAGGGATGATTGAAACGAAAGGGGAGTGGACCTAGATTTTCTAGAGGAGGGAAGAAGAGACAGATCGGCTTATGATCAGAGATGGATAAGCAGAGAATTTTGGTCTCTGGATGAGAAGATAAGAGATGAGTGTTTACCAGCACCCTGTCCAGGCAAGCAACTATGTGGCCGGGGCCAATTCTTTTGTTACTCCATGTGAAGGTGTCGTTTTTAGGTTTGATGTCCGATAGTCCCTAAAGAGAGATCAGGTCTTCAAGCCTTTCCCCGAAGGAATTCCCAACCTTTGTTCCTCCTCTCCATTCTTCAGCGGAGATGGTGGCGTTGAATTCGCCCGCTATATAGCAAGGAAGAAGCGTTTTGTCAACACATTGATCCTCAAGGGATTTCCAAAAATTGTCCTTCTAGGCTTGGATGGTTGGACCATATATGTTCCCAATCCAGAACTTTTCTAGCTTGATTAGCAGCCAGTTCTTATTTTGTATTGCCGAGAGCATTGCAAATTCGTCGATGTCCCACCAGCTGAGAAGACCTCCTGATGCACCTATTGAGCTAATGGCATACCCTTCTCCTTTAGGCCAAAAAGTTTTTAGTGTGGCTATACTATCTTCCGCAAAAAAATTTGGCTCCTGGATAAGAAGGATTGAGGTTGATTCCATTGATTTGAACCTTTTGATTACTTCTATTTTTTGAGAGCCTCCTAATCCTCTACAGTTCCAGGAGACCAGCTTCATTATTTCTTGGCGTTGCGGAGTGCCCTTTCTTTCTCCTTTCTTTCCTCTTCAGCACTAAGTAGGTATTTGCTTGCCTGGGGATTTTTAACCATGAAATCTAGATTGGATTGCTTCCCTGCTGCTTTTTCCCTTGCTGCTTCATGTTCCCTTATTATCTTGTTGGTCTTTCTTCCTTTTCTGGATAGGGGTTCTTGTTCCTCAGTTGAGTTATTTGTGGATTCCTCCGAGCTTGCTTTTGCCTTGGATCGAGTAACTGAACCTTCTGAGTTTATTGTTGTTGACTTCAAAGCAGCAAGGAAGCAATCCAATCTAGATTTCCTCTATGCTAGCTCCTCTTCCGAATCTTTCGTTTTCTGTTGGGTTATATCTTCTGCAATAACCTCTTGTTCTGGGGACAGGCCTTCTTCCGCATTCTCCTCTGGTGGGTCAGCCTCTTTTTCATCATTTTGGAGTGCTTCTAACCTATTTCCGCAGGCGCTTTTTGCTGTAGCATGAGGTTGTTTTGCTGCTGCATTTTTAACTGTTCTTTTCCCGCTTGCTACATTCCATCCTTCCTCCTATGCCCCTTCTTGCATGAATTTCTTTGGTTTTTTCAGACAAGTTTTTGCAAAATTCCCATATTCATGGCAGTACTTGCATTTGAAGGGGATTTGTTCATAATCCACTGTTTGCAGATGGTTCCATCCATCTATGGAGAGATTGATGGATTCTGGCAGCCCTTTCTCAAGATCTACCTCAACGTAGATACGAGCACAAGAGAACATAGGGGGTTTTGGCTTTGCCTTGTCCACATATTTGCCCAATGTGTTTCCTATTGCTTTGAAGTCCTCGTCATTCCAGCAATGAAGAGGCAGGTGTGGAAGTTTTACCCAAACTGGAACTGCCTTAGGTATATCTTTCTCTGGATTAAAGGAAAGATCCCATTTGTTCAAATACATTCCTCTTGGTCCCATGAAATAGGAGTCGTTCCTGAAGATGAGATATCTATCTTCCTTTTTCTCGAAAATGAAAGCGAAATAACCTTTGCCACAAAAGATTTGTTGCACCTCCCCCTGAATGAGGGTTCTCCAGTTTTTATTTAGCCAGACATCTACTGAGCGAGGGGAAGGCCAGAGTCCTATGAACAAACCGATGAGCCCTTTCTCAGAGAGAGTAACAGCTTTTCGCTTAGAGGCGGCTGAGGAGAGCTTGACTTCCGGCACATCTGCACATTTTACAAACCGAGAGGAAGGAGGGATGGACGCCACGAAGGGAGGAAGAGAAGCAACGATACTCTGGAAGCGGACATCAACAGATGTTGGGTCCGAAGGATCCATGGCCGAGCCTGCAAACCCTAGCCCGTGCGCCTGCAAAAAAACTTGGTATCAAGACAATGCCAATATTACTAAACAATATTAATTCTCTAACACGTGACTTTACTTTAAATTCGATAGCACATGGGTCTTCTAGTTATAAGCATAGGATCTTAAATTTATTTTTGGTGACAAATTAAAAAACCTTCTTATTAATATTTAAAAACAAAAATACAACGTTTTCAAAACTTTATATAGGTCATTTATAGGGTGGTAAACATTCATATATTTTGAATCATTCACTATGATAATATGGTTTTATATATTGTAAAATTTTATCAACTTGATTTAGTATATATTTTAACTTAAAATTAAATGATAAAAATAAAGATATATATAAATGTATTTAATTATATTTTATTTAGTTTTTTATAATATAAGATTGATAATGTAAATATTTTTAATATAAGATTGATATATTTCAAAGTTTTATTTTTTTATATTTAAATACATAACTTTTTTTAACAATTTATAAATTTAAATAGATTATAAATTTGTATTTATATATATATATATTTTTTTTTCTTAGAAAAATATCCCTTTATCCTCACTGAATAAACATGGACTGCCCTTGTGGGGCATACATAAAGTTCTTTACACTAAAAAAGGCTTACTTAAGTTGCAACGTGATGTATACAAAGGTCACCAAGCGGTCATACATTTCTTCCATATGAATCTCAAGATGGAATTTGGAGCACTGTCATAACCTTATATATTGATTTACCAACAGATTATTTCCATACTCTTTTATCTCCATTATCCCTGGAGAGAGCAATAACGCTTCTTTGGACAGTTTATCTGCATCAACATTCAGCTCTCTGCAGATATGTTGGAATGAAATTGACTCGAAATTCTCCTTTTGGCTCCCTTTTGTTCTTAACAAATGCTGGAGATGTGGTGCAGTTATTTGCAGCTGACCATTTGCCCAATCAATAGTCATTTTGGAGTCTCCAAATATCTGAAGGTTTTGTACATTCTTTTCCAAATCTATTCGAAGAACTAACCATAGGGCTGATAACTCTGCCTTGTTATTTGTGCCATGCCCTAGTGCAAAGGTAATCTCTGTCTTTGTTGAAGCATCCCGAAAAAGAATACTTCCAAATTTGTATTTATATTTATATTTATATTAACATTGTATTTTTGAATTTTCGACTTCATAAAATAATTATTAAAATATATTACAAATTATTTAAATTATGTATTCTTTAAATTTATAGTTATATTTATAAATTTATATGAAGTATAAACTCAACCAGTTTTTCAATAATTAAACATATATTTATAATAATCAAAATTTATATGATAAATTCATAACCTTTTCAATAATTAAACATATATTTATAATAATCAAAATTTATATGATAAATTCATAACCTTTAATCAATTATATTTTAATTTATGTACATTGTGTCACTATGCGTTCAACGTCCCTAAAAAATGTGTATACATGAAAATAGGCCCAACTTATGCTTGTAGTTAGAAGGTTAAGGGGGAAGGATTTAAGATCTTAGGGGTTAGGGGTTAATGAAGTCAAGGGTTAACTAGGGGATTTAGGGGTTAGAATCACCATCACCATCATTTGCATTGTCATCTTCATCTTCAATGCCATATTCGGTATTATCAAAATAATAATCATCTTCTTTGTCATCCCCATTATCATCGTTTCCATCCTCATGATCAACATAATCATCGTCGTCATCATCATTGTCATTGCCATTATCATTGTGGTCATTTCCATCATCATCGTCATCATCATCGGCATCGGCATCATCATCATTGTTGTTTTCATTGTCATAATAATCATTGTTTTCGTTGTCATAATAATCATTGTTGTCATCATCATTGCAATCATAATCATTATCATAGTAATAATAATAATAAAGTCACATCATCGCCATTGTCATGATCATCGACATCATAGTCATTGTCATCATCATCCTCACCATCTTCATCATCATCCTCATTGTTGTCACCACCACCACCATCATAATCATCATTGTCATGATTATGATCATCTTCATCTTCACGGCAACATTGTAATATAATGACACCATCCTAATAGTTCACATCATCATCCTCACCATCCTCATCATCGTTGTCACCATCATCATCATCATTGTCATCATCATCATCATCATCATCATCATCATCAATTTCAATCTTGCCATTGTCATCACCATGATCGCTAATACATCTACATCATGATCATGATCATCAACATCATCAACGTCTTAATCATCACCACCACCACCACCACCACCACCATCAACATAATCGTAATCATCTTCATCATAATCACCGTTATCATTATCATGTCTTTTCCATCCCGATCATCATCATTTTCATAACCCTTAATCCCTTCAAACCCTAATACTTACAACCCATAACCATCATAATCCCCTAATTATAGTACCAAAATATTATCCTTATAACTACAACTATCACATAATAAAGTTAATCTTTATAACCCCAAAATTCAAACCACCTAACAATAAAACTCTTAGCCATAACTTGGATAGCCCCGATAATCCCAAAAAAATCATACTAATCGTAGCTCCTACACCACCAAATGCATATAACACTTAACTTCAAATTACTAATCATTAACACATACTCATGAACTTATTCTTATCAATCATGTGTAAAATAATAAGAGGGGATGCCCTAAATTCTAAAATAATAAAAAAAATTAAAAGTATAAAAACAGACATAATTTTTAATATTTAAGACTCTAAGAGTTCGATAACACTAGGGATTTAAAGAGCCCCAAGAGTTAGCTCAAGCGGTCGAGCAACCGTAGTTAGGCCTCCTGGCAAGTAAGGTCGCGGGATCCATTCTCCTCGACGCTCTTGGGGTTAGGCATGAAGTGTGCCGAGAGTGAGGCCCCTTTGGGTGGGCCTTCTTGAAATTATTCCGTGGATGTAGCCCGTCGGTCAAGCCGGCGGGTGAACCACATTGAAAAAAAAAAACACTAGGAATTTAAAAAATTAATAATTATGTCCATGGTAAGAAACTAGTTATCCTATTGCATGGTCTCAAATAATAGAATTAACAAATGAAATATTATCATTAAAAAAAAATTGTTCCAAAATGGATAGGGTTAGCTTATATAATAAGTTGTTTAGAACTTTAGTTTATAATATTCACATGATTACCTCTATAGAATTTATGATATTGTAATGTTCCTTCATTAAAGCTTTAACTAGTTGAGTCATAAACATAGTTTTCAAAGTTTCAAGAGTTTATACATATAATAGAAACTCATTTTATGGATTTTTCTTTATAGGAAAATTTTCATTCTTAACCAAGATCCATTTGGACATAAAAAAATGGTTAATGTATTTAATATAATCTACATATATTTGTGTTTTCTTACCATGTTTAAAAATGAAATAATCAATAAAATAGATTATTGAGGTAAGGCTTTATAGGCTTAGCCAAGTGTTCTTTCCCTATAGGGTATAGGAGTATTGGTGAACATATTATCCTAATAAACATATAAAATGACAAAACATGTAGGGATTCATAAGCCTAGCTAAGTCTTCTTTCCCTATATGGTATATGACTATTGGTGAACATATTATCCTAAGAAGCATATAAAATGATAAAACATAAAGAATTAAAAAGGAAACAAAATTCTTAAAATGGCACTAGCCATATGTTCCACATAAGTATTAGTACTCGGTTCTTTAGTTCATTCCATACAAATTTAGGGGATCTAGTCTTGTAGAAGGAGTTGACATAGCTTGAGAGTTGAACTTGTGGGTCCTTGGTGATAGTGAGAGTTGCCAACTCATTTAACCAAAATTTCCTTCATTAGTAAACACTTTGTAGATTCATGTTAATACCCACTTACATTTCTTAATTAATGTTAGTGTGAGTATTAGTTAGTCAAGTTACATTGGTGATTTTTTCATTTGTAGTAAGAATTGCTACATCTTATGAGTAATATCACTTAGCCTAATTATTGAGGAGTCTCTTTGGAATAGGAATACACTTTCTGACTCCAATGATGAAGTGTGCCTACATATGTTTTAGATCACCTAATATTGTTTTAGGAGACCCATGCTTGAGTGATTAAACAAAATTCTTTCAAATTTGCATTTAGAAATTATTTATTATATTTTTCTTCAATAAATTGATTACTTACCTTAGTAGAGATTGATCTACTTGGAGAGAAAAAGATTATATCTTGTAATTTAAACGTGTATTACAATTATTTAAGTTTACAATTATTTTTTATGGAAACATGTATAAATTTTCAACCTAATATAGATTTGAAATGCATTATATTCAAATGATGAAGTTACTTGCATGACATATGTATAGAGTTATTTTACTTCTCTTCATCATATTCAAAGGATGACGTCTGATTTCTCTTCATTATTTCATGTAGATCATTCTCCATAGCAGGGTTCTTCACCTCGTCAGAGGCTCATCTTTGAACGATCTCGTGTTGCGACACGCCCCAGATTGTGAGAGGAGTATATCTGTTATTTACATATAATAGTGTTTTATTGAGCTATATATAAATAAATTATTGCATACATGTAATTATTAATGTTTGTTCCTACCTTCATAGACACCCTTCCTTTGAGGCACAAGGTGACACCACCGTCCAATACTAGCAGATCTGGTAGTAGCATAGCTAATGCCTCCCTCGATGACCAAGGTACCCACACCTCTTTAGAGCATTGTGAGGAGGTTCCTCACCATCCAAGTAAATTAAATGCATATTTATTTCTTGTTCAATTACTAATATATGTAATTTGTATCTGTATCAACATATTTAATTATTAATATCTTTAATTTGTTACACACATATTTTGACTAATATTTTTTTTTATCTGACTGTTAGGTACCCACATTGGACGTGATCCCATGACTCCACATCCTACTCCTTGGGAGTATGATATCACATAGATCACTACTGATCATATCACCTCTCATCGTGACTGAATGCACAAACATATATAGTCCATTCCACATGATTTCCCCACCAGGCAATTAATGTGGATGATGCTATAGGTTGTCAATGAGTTGTTGGCCCTCTATCGGAGGGTAAGAAAACTCAACGAAATTTGTAAGAATACATGTATGAGGAGGAGGTCCCAAGTATTGGGTTGAGATGAAATGGAGGTAGGGAAAGCCATGATGAAAGGCAAGGATGTGAGGGGTACATTGTTTGATATATTGCCTAGCCACCCTCCAGGAAATTTGCTTAGACTTAGAGAATTTAAGCTTGAGGATGTTGTGCCATAAATATATGATATATTTATCAAAGTATGGGGCATGTTCCCCCACCGTGACAAGGTCCCATTGTACTTTGTAAAGAATATATATGCAGAGTTTGTGTTAGGCATGCATCTTTATTTCATGAGGACACTATCAACTTTCTATGGTTTCAATGGAGGACGTAGTTATGAATGTCATGGGGCTTGCATAGACCCTATTTCTACACCACCCCCTCCGATATTGGTTCCCATGCTTATAAGGAGTATTGTTAGGTTGGAGTATGTCACCAAACCATAGTAGATCGAAGCAGAGAAGCGAGATATGATGGAGGGAACCATGTGCACTACATTGAGAAGTGCTACACTTTCTATGCATGGGGAGAGATCCAGACCACCCCCTAAACTTGCAAAACCTGAGCTATAGTGGGTGGATGATTTTATTCTTGATATGGTTGATCGATACATTTTAATGTGGTACGCAGGACAACCCAAGATGCATATTATCAACGATATGAGAGATGTAGGTTATGGTCAATAGAGAAGGTATATTGTTTCACATATTATGTATATGCTTAAGTTTTATCGTTATACTTCATTAAATGATCATGTTTAATACATGTAGATCTAAATGAAACATTGAGTGATAATTTTTTTTTTATTTCTCCATGTAAGTGGCACATTTACGGACGAGATCAATGCCACTAAGCCATTGGTTCGGTGTCTAGTCATTTCATCCATTAATGTTTCTTTGGTACATATGCTAACCCTCATCCTAACTTTGCAAGTTACATACATGTGTATAATTGCAATTACTTTATCATAACTTTATTCATGTCCCTTGCTTAAATTATAAAAGATAAAGGAAATGGTATTGCAGATGATCCTCCACCTGCAAGTTAGCATGCCACTATACAAGAAACATAGTCTCTCTCAAGTTTCGGCCATCTACCGCCAATCAATGAGGAATTGTAATTTATGTTCCAATGCAATAAAATACAAGTTAATCATTAATTTATTATGTGCATTTAGTATTATCTTATTTATTACATTTATGATGTCAACATGTACAGGGGGTCATCAATGCTATAGTCATGTGGACACATGACTAGGATGCATTGATCCATTGGGGTCCTAGTGAGGGCCCATTGACAGTCCCAAGAGATGAAACATAGGTGGAGATGAAATAGTTCACCATCGAATCAAGCCAAATGAGTTCATCCATGCACTTAAAATTAAAAAAAAATCATCTTATAAATTTTGTACTAAAATCTAACTAATTTACAGAGTTCAAAATTTTAACTTTTGTGGCTTGACGAACTAGGCACCATTTTTCACCGTATATTGTGCCCTAGCTATGGGCCTAGTGTAGGTGATGGTGGCGGTGGGGATGATCATACAACCAATTAGGGGCCTAATCCATTGATTTGATGACACATGTACATGTTGTACTATTTTTATTGTTAAGTATATATACTTACTTTTTATGAACTTAATGGGATGACAAAATATTTGGTATCATATTTATCTTCATGTAGGTATGATGTCTTTTGTGCATGTCAATGAGTATGATTCATATGTGTGCTGTAATTTTATTTATTTATTTATGTCTATGTCTTTTATATTACATATAATTAACATTACAAGTTGTGCACAACTTTGTTATACTTTACAATTGCAATTTACAATCTCAGTTACAATTTACCAGTAATCATGATTACAATTTGACAATTGAAAATTACAATTGTACAATTACAATAAGAAGTTACTAATTAGATTTACAAATTGCAAATTACAAATTGCAATATGAAATTACAAATTATCATTCACATTACATGTTGTGCACAATCTCATTTATAATTAACAATTTACAACCTTAATTATAATTTAAGATTTACAATCTCAGTTATAATTTACTACCTGTAGTCAGATTACAATTACAAATGACAATTGTTCAATTACAACAAGAAAGTATGAATTATATTTACAAATTACAATAAGAAATTACAAGTTATCATTCACAATTTACATGTCAATGCTATTTATACGAAAGTTAAGTAATTGTAGTGAAATATTTTATGTAAGGAAATGTACAATATTTACATAATCAATGTTTGCCCATCATTCTAAGGGTGATAATAAATAATCATATTGAGAGTAACCCATCTTTAGTTTAAAAAATCTTTCTATAAGTGGCATGCTTACAAACATGCTTGAAGAATAAACAACGATCTTACACTCTTCAAATTTGGTAGTCAAAATAATGAAATAAACATACTTGGTGAAATGATTAATAATCACAAATATACCCTCCTTATATTCATACATCAATAAACTTGTGATGAAGTGTACATAGATACCTCTCCTTACTTTCGATTAGAGATGGAAATATATTAAAGAAGGCCAACATAAGGAACAATTCCTACCTTGTAACATTAGACTTCATTTTCATTCATCCAACTTTGGGAGGTGATATTCTTATAAATTTTGTGATATACTTATACAAAAGTTAATCTTATTCATCAAGAAAAAATATGAGTAGGAGAAAATTAATCAAATCAAAGCGATACTATTAATTACTTCATGGTTTTGATCCAACATATCTATAATATTTTTTCCATCATAAAGTTAAACAATTTATTTTCTACTTCATTTTCAAATGAGAATTGGTATCAATAGTGATGCAAACATTACCTAGGTTGGTTGTAGATCAATGCGCACAATAGAATGTGATGGACACACAAACACAAAACATAAGGTTTTTCCATGGATTGTGGCTTTATATCAAATTAAACAATATCTTTATAAGAGGATATTACAAAGCAAAGTTTATGCTCTATTTCAGTCGGTATTAACTTTGACCGTTGCATACAATACTTAGCAAATTACAGGTGTGATGAAATTCTATATCTTCTTAACCACAACTATCCTTATGAGAATTTCCAACCAGCCCCTTCTCCTAATCACGAAATAAAGTCTCACTCAAATATTCCTCTAGAAGCTTCTCTTGCTTCTAGACACGAATCATCTGCATTTAATCCTTAATTTTCCTTCTCTCAACATATCTTTCTATTAGGCCTTCTGCAACAACCACCATAACTATAATGCCATTTTTTCAACTACCCCAATGGTTTTTCTCCTTAGAATTTTGGATTCCTCATCATCCATTTTACTATTGTTTTCGGCTTAAATCTCAACTTCCTCTAACACCTCAGTCATCAAAGTATTGAATCTCTCTACTCATCATTTGTAATACTACGATTGAATTCCATCGCTCTACTTTGCAACTCGGTCATTCTTTTGTCTTGTCATTTGTTGTCGACCAAAAATAGCTGGAATTCCCATGGCTCTTCCTCTTTTCAACTCATTGCTTACACCTCTAGAGGCTGTCGACTATCCTCCAAATAACTTTAGTCGTTTAATTACACCTAGTCCCCTTGGGCCTCGATGCCCCTGCATTAACCTCCTTGGGTTGAAAAGTACTTTTCCCATGGTTCTTCAAATCCTAAAGCGTCTCTTTTGTAATCCATGTCACTTCTTCGAAATATTGATCCTTCGATCATACCAAATACTCTTTCTTCTTATGATTCCTCGTTCTCTCGACTTATTGCTTGTCGATAACTTTTGCAACCTCTTTTGTTAGTTGGACTAGTATCTGCTCATGCCAATCCACAATCATTTCACTTCCACTCATCAACCCGTATTCATAATTGTATAGGTTAAAAACATTAAATGTTGGCAATATATCCATTCCTTCCGGAAGCTCATGAAGTACATAAGCATTGTCCAAAATATTTTTCAAGATCTTGCATGGATCAACCTTCTTCAGCTTCAACTTGTTATATGTTCCCCGCGTGAAACTTTATTTCCTTAGGTGCACACATACTAAGTTTCCCTCTGCAAATGAATGCAGTCATCTCCTCTGCTCGGATCTCAACTTGTATGCTGCATTGCTCTTCTCACGTCATCGATTCACCTTGTCATGCACTTCCTTCATATCGCCAACAAAGTATTCAACGTCTTCTCTCATTTGTGTTGTACATGAATTTAGCATGCACCAACACATTCTCCCACTACTTTAGTCGATCAATAGTTAAACACCTTAGAAAAAATCCTAAGCTCTTGTTCATGACTTCGATTTTCCCATCAATCTATGATGGTATGCATAACTAAACTACAACCTCATGTCAATATTCTTCCATAGGGTTCTCTAGAAATTACCCATAAACTTGGTAACTCTATCCGAAGTGATGCTCTTTGGAAACCCATAGAATCTCATGATTTCCTTGAAAAATAATACAACAATACCTATGGCATCACTTGTCTTCAAACATGGAATAAAGTGTGACATCTTTGAAAACATGTTGACTAACACAAATATGGAGCCATTATCTTGTTATGTCTTCAACAATCCCCTCACAAAATCCATGATGATAATTTCCCATGGGACGATCGACATTGGTAAAGGTGGATATAGTCTTGTATTTTGACTTCTACCTTTGGCATGTTGGCATATCCTACATTTCCAGATCCATTTCTTTACATCCATTTTCAATCCTAGCTATTAATACTTCTCCTCGACTAATTGCTTAGTCTTACCAATGCTAAAGTGTCCTCCTAGTCTGATCCTCCGTGCAAATCCCTTATCAGTTTCTCCCTCACCAATCCTTTAGGAATGCATAAATATTGATGTCCCTTGAACATATATCCTTCTTGGATAAAATAATCCCAGTATGAGTTCCTATCGACACTCAACGGATCCTTCAACACCTTCCAAGCTTCAATAAAATCTTTGTAGACCTCATAATCAGTCTTCAGAGACTCTAACCCTATCAATTGAACAATTGTCGTTCCCAACATTGCTACTCTTTGACTGAATGTGATGTCTACCTTGTTAGTCTTCCCCAACTTGTGCTTCAATACAAAAGTATAACTTTGCAAGAACTCAACCCATTTCATATGCCTCTTATTCAACTTTCTCTGAGTATCCAGATACTTCAAATATTGGTGGTTGGTGAATAACATAAATTCCTTAGGAAACAAATAGTGCATGCACTTCTTCAATGCCTGCACAACAGAAGAAAAAAAAAACTTGGTCATAGAACAAGTATTTTTTCTTGGGGTTGTCCAAATTCTCACTAAAAAATGTAATTAGTTGGCCTTCCTGGATCAACAAAACTCTAATTGCTAACCCACTTGCATCTTAGTCGACCTAGAATACCTTAATAAAATTCAAGAGAGCTAAAACTGGTCTCTCCATCACCTTCTATTTCAATTTCTCAAAATCTCACTGGGAGGTCTTCGTACATTTGAACTTTCCCTTCATCCTACACATTGTCAATGATGCACATATCCAACTAAAATATATGATGAACTTCCTATAGAAACTGGAACATGCCTATGAAAAAATCTCACCTCGATGGCACTTGTCAACTTAGGCCACTCTAAGATTTCCTTCACCTTTTCTGGGTCCATATTCAACACCTGTCCTGAGATTTTAAATCCCAAGTATGCCAACTCCTTTTGTATGAAGGAATACTTCTACATATTCACCAAAAACTTCTTTTGACTTAACCTTTGAAGCACTTGTCGCAAGTGACCCAAGTGTTCAACCTTCATTTTGCTAAAAATAATAATGTCATCGAGATACACCATGAATAAATTCCCTATAAATGGCTTTAACACTTCATTCATCAGCCTCATGAATGTTCTTAGTGAATTAGTTAGTCGAAATGACATAACCAACCACTCATACAACCCTTCCTTCATCTAGAAGGTTATCTTCCACTCGTCACCTTCTCTAATCTTAATCTGGTGATATCCACTCTTCAATCCAGTATTGGTGAAGTATGTCTCTCCACTCAAGAATTTGATTAAGTCATCCATTCTTAGTAATGGAAACCTGTACTTGATGGTGATCCTATTAATGGACCTTTAATTGGTGCACATCCTCTATTCTCCTCCTTTCTTCGATGCTAGTATAGTTGGTACTGCACACGAACTCAAAATATGATCAATCCCATGTCCAACAACTCTTGGACATGCCAGTTCAACTCACTATTCTTCATTGGCGTCATTTGGTGTGGTGCCTTGTTTGAAAAAAATGACCCTAGGATCAATTCTATCTGGTGTGATATGCCTCTTGTTGGAGAAAAACCTACCAACATCTCATCAACCATTATGCCCTTGAATTCCAACACTATATGTTGGACATCACTCAACATGCTCTCTGTTGGTCTATCGACACTTAGAACTTTGGGAACGATAGTGAATCAACATTGTTGCTTCTCTTCCTCTTTCAAGAATTCCTTAGCTGAACACATCAACACTCTATTTTCCCACTAGTTATTCTCCTTTCCCCAACTATTTTGTCTTTGCCCAATGGAATCATACATAAGCTTCTACCATCCTTATCAACTTTAATAGTATTCTTGCAACCATCATATACCATGTTTTGGTAATATTTCCTTGGTCATCCCACCAATAGGTGGCATGCGCCCATCGGGATCACATCCCACAACATGCTATTGTAAATATTGATGATATTAAAATGGATCTGGAATTGTCATGCCACCGTGACATGATGACCTTTTTCAACCTTGACACTCGTTATACATTCAAGTGAGGTTGGAACTTCAACCCCAACTTGCCAATCATTTCTGTCAAAACTAGATTTTCTATGCTTCCCCCATCAACGACGGTCATATAACACATGTCTCTAATCTTCACCTTTTTTTCGGTAGATTGAATTTCTCAACACTATTTCATTCTCTTCATATCAACCAGGTTGCAACATCGTCCATCGAGTCATCATATTTCTTCCCCTTTCCAATGCAGTCTCCATTATGCTCTTCTCTACGGTCAAGCAACCGTATCATCTGTTCCTTGACTGTTGGTCTTCTACTGACTTGTGATATATAAGTTTCTTGGGCACTCATATTCCTTGTGCCATAGTTCTTGACACTTGTAGCAGACGAATTTAGGTTGGTCTATGCATCTTCCTCCAAAAGATCCTATTCTACAACAGGTGCCTTGAAACTTGGGGTTTTCACCTCCTTGCGAAATTCCTATTGTACAATATATGGTTGTGCATTCATCTCATTTATCCTCACAAATTTCCCCCTTTCGTGACGTGGGTCTTTCCTTTGGTGGCTGCAAATTTCTGAATTCGATTTGTCGGGTTTCCTCTACTTGTCGAAGTCTTTTGCGACAACTTATCCTCTAATTTTAGGGATCGTTGGTATTGTTCATTGACTATCTTGAACCTTAACAATATCAACTAATCTTGAATAGAATACTTCAGGCCATTAACATACCTTGTGACTGCTTTCATAACTTCGTAACTTTGTGAACAAAGAAATCATGTAGTCGGCTGAAAGGAACTTATCCTTCATCTTGATGGACATTTTGTCCCAAGTCTTCACCTTGTCTTTTCCCTTCGGTCTATTAGCCTATACATTGTCCCACCATAATGAGGCATGAACTTTTAACTTCAAATAAGAAACTTTTACCCTTTTGGGGTCTTCTATATGCTCCATATCAAAATATTTTTCCTTTTCTCTTATCTAGTCTATGAACTCTTAAGGACTCAAACTTCCTCAGTAGGTAGATACCTCCATATTAGACCTACCCTTCATCTTAGACAATACTTTCAACAATTTTTCTCATGGGTCTTATTCCTCTTTAGCCTCAAGATAATTTACTTCATACTCAACCTTTTCATCACTATGGTTAAGGGTTTCAATCCCCAATCCTCTCTTTGGGGCTTCCTTTATTTCTACTCACTCACTTTTATGACTCCTCATGGTCTAGAGGCACTCTTCAAACATTTCACGGTCAATAGTGACACCTACGCCTTTGCACGGTCTTCTTCCATGGGCATTAATTCCTATATAAGCCATTGTTCTTTTACTTTGATGACTAAATCACCATAATCCCAATTGCAATTGGGTTACCACATCCTCCACAACTCTACCCAACCACATCTAGAGTTGCTTTCTCCACATCCAATCACAATTGGACTTCTCACACATGATGACTCTAGCTCTGATACCAACTTATGCAAACATGACCTAGGTTGGTTGCAGATCAATGCACACAATGGAATGTAATGGAAACGCAAACACACAACACAAGTATTTTCCAAGGATTATGGCTTCATATCAAATCAAACAATCTCTTTACAAGAGGGGAGTAAAAAGCATAGTCTGTGCTTTGTTTCAGTCAGGATTAACTTCAACTATTGCATACAACACTTAGAAAATTATAGGTGTGAGATAATTCTTCATCCTCTGAACTGTAACTATACTTATGATATTTTCTAGCCAACCTCTTCTCCTGTTCGCGGACTAGTATTTATAGATGATCTATGGGTTTAATGTCTCGCTCAAATATTCATGTAGAAGATTCTCTTGCTTCCAGAAACGACTCATCTTCATTTAATCCTTCACGTTCCTTATTTCAACATATATTTCCATCTAACCTTCTACAACAACCATCATAACTGATATTCCAATATTCCAACTTCCCCAATGGTTCTACTCCTTGGGATTTTGGCTTCCTCGTCAACCATATTACAATTTTCGTCAGCTTAACTCTCAACTTCCTCTAAGAACTCAATAGACAAAGTCTTCAATTACTTTGCATGGCAATCATCATACTATGAATGGACTTTATCACTCAACTTTGTGACTCATTCATTCTTTTGTCTCATCGTTTGTCGTTGACCATAGTTGGATGGAATTCCCATGAATGACCAAAATTCGCGTATAAATGACCGTTTTTATTGGGTGGCCACTGGTGGCAAATTAGCAGTCATTGATCACGCGACCAAAAAAGTGGTCATATTTAACTTAGTCATTTATAGCAAATCTTCTGGTCATATATTTGGTCGTATATTTGGTTGTTAATTTGGTCGTATAATTGGTCATTATTTTTCATAATTAATGACCAAATATATGACCACAAGATAAGCTATAAACAACCAAACTAAATATGACCACATTTTGTATCGTGTGATCAATGATCGCTAATTTTTCACTAAAGGTCGTTTATATGTGGATTTTGGTCATATTTTAGGTCATTTATCTCTATTTTGTAGTGGTCATTTATCTCTTTTTGTGGTTTCAGAATATATATAGGGCACAGAGGAATTGAACCACCAACCTCCTGCCTTTAAGGTAGGTGCTCTTCCATTGAGCTAGCACCCTTGAATAGAATATATTATATAATTTTACATTAGTTATCTAAGACACAAGCATGGTCTCATTCAAAAGGTTCCATGCTCACAACAAAGGTAATAGAGCACTCTATTTGACTAAGTATGGAACCTAACTCCAAGAGAAACTCGCAAGAAAACAAGTCAAGTTGTATATGTTAATATAAGGTTTTCTTTTCCTTTTGGAACACAGAAAGAATAGACTAAAAATCACTCTATCACGGAAGAACAGATGCATTTAGGGGAATAATCTTACTTGACACTCCATAGAATCTAAAGTCTAGATTTAAACAAAATTTTAACTTAACCATAAAATTAATAGTAAGTGTAACACTTACACAACTACAAATCTGTTAGTGTACGAAATCCATAAAAGAACTATACTATTTTAGCTATACAATTGACTTCCTAGATCATACCTATATTTGGGTGTCATTTTGTTGAAAATTGTTCTAAATACTCATGTCTTCCCCTACCTTCTGTCAATGATATTGCACCTGCATCATCTTGGCACATTACCTGAAAGAACAAATAAACTTAAAAAATTAATGAATGATGACCTTTGAAGAATCAAATCAATTGGAAAGAAACAACTTAGAAAGTCCATAACAAATACCAATATTATAATGAATGTTGTTGAAATTTTGAAAGTCCAAATATGGAGAAACCATAGGGTTTTGACCCATTTCAATTAAAATACATTATATGCAAAGCTTAAAAATATATTATAAGTCAATCAGGACCTGTTTCAAAAACATCATAAAATACAATATCAAATATGGCATTTCCCTGTAGCAAATATTCATAATATGCAAATAACAATATACTAGACTATAAGGGTGTAGACCACTTGTGAATGACTTCTCATTCCTTTTTTCTTAAATGTTGAACAGTTGGATGAATCCTTAGCGCCTATATTCCTTAGACACTTGCACACACCCAAACAACAAATACCCTTACATTTTCTTTTGGAAGAATCCTATTCTAAGAATTGAATTCAAATTGCATCATTATATACTATAAACATGAATACACATATACCAATTCAGTTACATCAACAACATGAACATGAAGAAATTTGAGTAACACATAACAAGTAAGAAGTTCATACATGGAAAGGTTTATGCAATCAAAGCATATTTCAAGTTTAAATTGATTGTAAAATCTCACACATTATATACCAATTACCAAGACCTTAGCCATAGGAACAATTACAAATCTTTATAAGTTTGCCTTGTACTGTCACAAATAATGCTCAATAAAAGCAACTTATAGCAAGTAGAATAGGCTAAGACTCATATAGAAAAATCATCAATACTAATTAGTTAAATTCCCATTTCCATGGATGTAGTAAAATTGGCAACTACCACGTTGGGTGATCTTCTACATATCTTCTTCCATAACAAGGAAACTTAAAATGTTGAATAAAATGTGGCATCATACAAACATGAGAATACTTTAAGTCGTGCAACTCCTTCAAATGGGATAACCAAACATTTGCTACACTAATGATGACATGATAACAGCATAGACACAAAAACAAATGCTGTAAAATTACATCTGCACAAATAAACCCCCTTTCAAAATCAGTGTGGATGGAACCTGCAGCCTAAGGAGCTTTTATCTAGTTTCTAACTTGCCAGTGTTTCACCTATAAAAGTATTATAACTTACTATTTTAGTGTAATGATTTATGAACTATAAATTGCGAACTTCAAACAAGATATAGAGTGTCATATTAACAACAGTCTTCATAAGGATCCACAAGAAAGGAAACTCCTAAGAAAGAAAAACCTTTATGCAAGAAAAGATTCAAAAAAAACAACGAAGCTTCAACCAAATAAAATATTTCTAACTAGACCTATCGACATAAACTAGCAACACACTATTATGATCAGGAAGAGAAGTAATATACCAACTTTAGCAATGTACAATAGTTAGTAGAAGAGCAGTGAAGGAATAACAAAATGACACAGTACTAGTCATGGATGCATTCACTCTAGAAAACGTTAATATTTCAAGTAGATGTCTATAAAATTGATGATGTCAACAAGGAAGTTACTCGAAGCTTTGAACAATTCAATAGTATTTAAAGGATCTTGCTTCTTTGGCATTCATTTTCCAGTAGTGAACCCGATTTTCACTTTGAGGAAAAAATAGTAGTCAGAGCATGTCGAGACCCCATTTTGCAAGTTTTGAGTCAATCACCAGACTTCCTAGCACACCCCATTACTTATGGTGCTTGGATTGCCAACACATTAGACTTGATAGCTCTAGATTTAGCCCATAAGCTTCTAGATATGGAAATGATTGTAGCTTCTTTATAATCATATATGATATAAATAGTATGTAATCAAAGTTACACATTGGAATGGATCATGATGGAGTAGTATATGTTGGTAGAAAATATTGGGCCTTTTTGAGGATATTGTAGAAGAGATAAGACATAAGGAGAATGCACTAATCAATCTTATGGAAATTAATGGAAATGGATATGATCTGGTTCACCCTTTTATTTAAGATGTATGTTATGAAATGAGTGCTTAATCACTACTTTTATACCCTTTATTCTTTATGATCATTTTATATTCTCCCCTTTCTATTATACATACATTTCTGTCTCCATAAGTTTTTTCAATATCTCAAGGGAGACCTTACACTTTATAGGGTATTGAAAGTGCCAAGATTGTTGGGTTCTACTGTTGTCTTATTTAGGAACCTGGGGTCTATCCAGAGTGCTGGTAATTTTACCCACATGGAAACTAGAAACCTATGGTTGTGGTGCTTTTTTCGTGCTAATTTCAATTCTTGTCCATTTTTAAACAATATACCACATGTTTTGTGCTACCGCTATCTATAATTACTTTACGACTTTTATCTCTATATTTGCATTTTTTCCCAATTATATTCTTCCTCAACCATTGATCTTCTTTTGGTGCTTATTCTTTGCATAGTTCCATTGATCTTCTTTTGGTGCTTATTCTTTGCATAGTTCCATTGATCTTTTTTTGGTGCTTGTTCTTTGCAGAGTTATCTCTCCACATTCAAGTTTACTTCATAAGTGTGTTGTGAGTTATTTGATATGTGAGGTTTTCCTCTTAAATTTAATGTAATGAATGTTCAAACTCAATTCCAACCATGCAGGATATTTTGTGAGTGGCAAATAGTATGCATGTAAGTATTTGGGATTATCTAATTTGCAAGCAAGTCTAATGAGTTGTAATAATAATTCATCAAAGTGTAACTCCGTCAAGGTGATCCAATTAGCCGACATATTGTAGTGCATAAACTACCATAAATTAGAGGTAGACCTGTAAGTATTTGATGTAGTGTACCAACTTTCAGCCAACACTTGGAGTAATAAGCTATTTTTTTATAAGTGTAGTTAACTAACTGAAAGAAAAAATTTAGTTACCCCCCCCCCCCCCCCCCCCCGCCTCGTGGTGTACTAAGAGAAAGCTAGGAAGTTGGTGTTTCCCCTTGGTGTAGTGCACCAACTTACATTCATCAATCCAAATTAATTATCCAACCATTGCTTTTCTTGACAATGATAACTACCTCGACTGGATCTAATCAGGTCAAAGGATTTTGTGAGTGGCAAATAATATGCATGTAGGTTTCTTCTGGTCTACATAATTTATGAGTTGATGATACAAGAAGAGAGCTATTAAATTAAAAGGAGGAGACAACAGTACTGATTTTGGCCAAAGAAGATACTTTTTATTTTCCATTCCATTTGCCTCTCCCTTGACTGAGAGAGGTGTTCATTAAGGATAACCATTTCCTGGAACAAACAATCATTCCTCGCTAACGATATACCCTAGAAAACCAAGCATGGTAAAGCTTTGTAATCATTCAAGTTCTTTCTTGCTCAACCAAGACTTTATAGAGTCATCCACAGAGCCTTGTGAGAATATCATGAGGCCCTAAAGCCAACCAATAAGAGAGCCTCACGATGGAAAGATAATTCCATAAAAGTAAGCCCTAGGGAAAGGTCCTCTCCTAACAACAACCAGTAGTCAAATCATTGGCTTGTGGTGAATTGTTAGGTCTTTTGTCTCGGGATGGCTATGGTAATCATCATCGTGTCAAGAATCGTACATCATGGGAAGAATCAAACTACAATTCTTTATAGAATGAGTAAACTAAATGAAAATGAAAGAACTAATTCAGTTTGGCTTGTATTTCCAATACAGGAAAAAAACGAGTCATTAACTCAACTGGATAAGCAATTCCAATGACTCATAAAGGTCAAAAGTCGTCCTTTGTGGTGATTAATTTATTAATCTAACACTTATTCGAGTATGAAGCATTCATTATAAATGGTTTCGCTAGACTTAAAAAACAAAACAACGGAATTTACTACTATCATTTATCATTTTGCATTATGGAAAATCCAGTTTTACTTAATTTGATCTCTTAGTCAATCAACAAATATGTGCAATCACAATGAGTAACTCAAATGAGTTTTTATTTTTAAAATACCTTTGTAAAGACACAAATATTATCATCAAAAGAGATATTTTCCAATGGAATTATCAATTAGTTAAATATGAAATTTGAATTTCTCTAACTCTCATCTATTAAGCATAATTTGTTTGTATTGTCAATATGATCATTATCAGTCACATTGCCGTCAACACCGGCTTTAGACACTTTTCAATAGATTTTCTCAAGCTCTTAAGTAGGCTTCATCACGTGCAATACCATGGGCATATACCATGACACACAAAATCATGGAGATGCAAAAACCACCAACAATAAACACACCATTGATAAACCATTTTCCTAAAAAGATTTTGTAAGTTCTTCCATTGCCTTCCTAGCCCTTTAAGAAGAGCACTAAAAAAGTTAAATATAATATAATTTATTACTTTATACACTTATCAACCCACTCACATTTAATCTAAGCCACATTTCATATCTTACATATATGTCAAAATATAATAAAATATAAAATTTGATTTCACTTATTTACCATATAAAAATCTCATGACCCACTCACTAGCAAGATAAAATCACATTTAATCCAATTCACATCTTGTAACTTACAAATATTAAATTACACCTATGTCAAAATATGATAAAATATATAAAATTTGATTTCACTTATTTACCATATGATAATCTCATGACCCACTCACTAGCCATAAATCATATTTGTTCCAATTCACATCTTGTAATTTACAAATACCCCAAAATATAATAAAATATGAATTTCCTTCTTGTTATTAATAATCTAACAAGCCACTTATCAATCTATTTATTAAAGTAAGTTTACATTTAATCTAATTTACAAAAGGTCGAAATATAATAGAATATAAATTCACCTACTTATCATTAAGGTGCGTATATTTGTTTTCTTAAGTGGACAGTGACTTCTTCTACAACACACGATAAATCTCTAAATGAAAATTAAATTTTAAAAATTATGGCACCCTCCCTGCATGACCTATTAACAATGGAATTATATAAGTAGTAGTATATAGAACAATACTAGTGCATAATTCTTGTTTCATTGTAACCCATCATTCAAGGTTGTAATTAAGTAAACAGATTATTAATAGGTTTACAAACTAAATTATAATAATGAATTAAATATTATATAGAAATTATAGTTAGCATAATTATAAATAAAATTATTAGTAAATCTTGTTAAGAGTAGCTAATCAATTAGTTTTGTGGAGATGACTCGTTGTTACACAAAGACTAAATATTAAACTAATTACCAGATAGTTATTGCGTCGATAGGCGCTCTACAACCTAGTATGGGCGAGATCTTGTAACGTTACGTAACGTTATTTTTATTAATAACAAATAATGCCAAAATAAATGTCGACCACAAAAAACACCTAATATGGGGAAGATGTTGTAATATTCCTACCTAACAAAACAATAAAAAAGTAAAAAAATTAATTATCCGTAAAAAAATGGAAGATGTTGTAATATTCCTACCTAACAAAACAATAAAAAGTAAAAATTTAATTATCTCTAAAATAAATGTGGATGGAAAAAAAACACAATATGGGGGAGATGTTGTAATGTTTCTACCTAACAAAATAATAAAAAATAAAAAATTGAGTTATCTGCAAAAAAATGTTGGCCTTGCACATGGTTTTAAAACCATGTGCAAGGCCTTCTAAATAACCCATGGTTTTATTGTACATGGTTTAGGAGGGCCTTCCAGATGGTTTTAAAATGGGGGAGATGTTGTAATGTTCCTACCTAACAAAATAATAAAAAATAAAAAATTGAGTTATCTGCAAAAAAATGTTGGCCTTGCACATGGTTTTAAAACCATGTGCAAGGCCTTCTAAATAACCCATGGTTTTATTGTACATGGTTTAGGAGGGCCTTCCATGGTTTTAAAACCATGTGCAAGGCCTCCTAAACAACCCATGGTTTTATTGTATATGGTTTAGGAGGGCCTTGCAAATGGTTTTAAAACCATGTGCAAGGCCACCCAAACAACCCATGGTTTTATTGTACATGGTTTAGGAGGGCCTTGCAAATGGTTTTAAGACCATGTGCAAGGCCTTGCATATGGCNATTATTGTTGTCCATTTATTTAACCACCACTTAATTCAATTTTATTTAAATCTTGATCAATATGCATTTAAGCATAACAAGATATGGTGACCATGAAATGAATCATGATTGTACACTTGTTACACTCGAATTAATCTTGTTGATCCGCTCAAGGAAGTCCAAACTCTCAGATAATATCTAAACGCCTATTGGTGTAATGAATGTATTAAGCAATTATTTTAAGAATCTAAGAAACCAAGCACATAACTTATGGTGGCATATATAATTCCAAAACAACATCTACAATACTCTAAATCACTCTTAACTACTTCCACATCATATTATTTTTTTTGTTAGAGTATATTGGAGTATCAACTACATTGACTTAACCTCAATATAACTAGTAAGCGAAAGTGTGGAGTACATCTACATTTATTTCCCCCATTAGGCAACTAGTAGTCACCATCACACGTATTCGAGAGCTTGGATTAACATGATCCTTTAATAACTAGAATTTGGAGGATAAATGATGGATAATACCTCTACTCCTCCCAATGGAGCTTGGGTCAAAACAATTTAAATAATCATACCATGATGCTCTTGTTGATTTTTTAGCTACATCACAAAATGACCGATTTGAGAAATTAGGTTTCATGTAAAAACCTATTGTAGCCAACATATCATAGAAATGTATCGAACCAATACTTAATTCATGAATTAATTCTTCATACTTTATTCTTTTTATTTTCAATGTAAATGACATCAAGGTCACTTTAATACCCCAATTATATTGCTATAACTTAGCCTCTCTGACCTATGGGTTATTCTCATTATACAATAGGATCATGTAAAAACATTTACTGAATTTCCATGTAATTACAAAGTTATCAATTGATAAAAGATGTAAACAACATAATTTATTTATTATGTGCATAGCACACATTTATCCATTTAAATATAAGTCAAACAGGTATCCACATTCTCTATCCTTCCATTTATATTTACACATTGGAAGTAAATCACACAATTGTCATAATTAATTAATAAGTCTAAAATATATAGCTTATGCATATAAGTAGGTCCATAAATTATCAAATATAGTTTTGTTAGTTGATCTAATTCCAACAAGTAATAAGCAAAGAAATACAATATCTGGCATACTGTAGTTCAACTATGAAGTCAAAATATGTTGGCATTCCATACACCTACCCTTTAGGAAACTTCATCTAAAAGTTACATAAAAAAAATTATGGGATAATCATGACATGTGGTTTTTATGTCCTCCTAGATTGTAGTTCTTAGGCTAGAATTGTCCCACTAGATATTAACTTTGTCTTCCAAGAAATATCTGAGATGTCATACCAATTTGAGATGCCCAAACTACTTCTTGACTTGGTTGACTTAGGGTTTGATAGAGAAACCCTAATTTTTCAAACTTGAAATATTGAAATTCTTCTTAGAAAGAAAGATGCACCCCCTTGAGGCGAGTTATCCAGTAGTGTCCTTTTCAAAATTTTCTGGAGGGAAGCTCCAAAAACTTGATGCCCTAGTTCCTTCCTATAGTAAAAAATTGAAACTTTTTCAAATTGGAATCTTTCTCCAACAAAATATGTGCCTACTTGAGGTGAGTTAGCTTGGCCTACTTTTTTGGAAAATTTGTGGAGAAAAGTGCCAGAACTTGGAAGCCCTAGTTTCCGCAGCTGCACAGTGCCTTCTTTCAGGGTCACTCAGATACCATGTTACAAATATAATCTAATACAATAGGATCATTGGAAGATATAAAAGCACAACCCATAAGAGATACAAATGTTTTATCTTGGGAAAACCCTCTCTCAGGAAAAACCAACAACTTCTTCAGCATAGATTCATCACTTAGGACAACGACAAACAAAGATATAAACACAAGATATAAGATCACTTCTGCAGCTTCTTCTTCTTCTTCCGAGTGAAATTTGTCTATCTCTTCCTTGGAGTGAACATGCTTGCATTTGATGTGTGTCCAAATGAGGGAGGTTACCTCCCTATTTATACTCTTTCATGTGGGTGACCTTTTTACCAACAAGGATGACTTTTCTTGCTTAACTGGGCCAACTTCTCTTGCGGGAGACCAAAAATACATTTTACATTGTTTTTTTGGGGGCTATTTCCCCAACATAAAATGTAGGTTTTACCTCGATATTCTTATATGACCAATTATAATAATAACATCTCCTAACTAAGGAAAAACATCTCTGAAGAAGGTACAATAACAATAAACATAATAATAAACATAATAAACAAAATAAAGAATATCTTTCGAAGTTACATTTACAACAACACTCCCTCTTAACAAGGAAGGTATTCTTCCAACTCAGCCATTACCACTATTGGACATAATATTTGGACATCGTCATCATTTTTAGTCATCATTACTGGATCATCATCATTGTATCATCATCATCATCTAGATCATCATCATCTCTGGATCATCATGATCGTTGTAGAAACTCTCATCTCATCAACCATTGACTACTGACATCTCTTGAATCTATACATCATGGGAAGTTCTATAGATCTAGCCCTATTTCATGCTGGATGTAGGCCTAGATCCCATCTATGGCTTCATCAACTAGAGGGACAACACTTTTTCATGTTGGATGCAGGTCAACCTATCTGTATAGTGCCATCCCTTTTTCATGCTGGATATACCTCGTACTGTACCAACCCTTTTTCATGTTGGATGTACATCCACATTGCAAGTCCTTTTTCATACTGGATACCTATCTCTGTAGTGCCAGACCTTTTTCATACTAGATGCATATCTCTATAGTGTTAGTCCTTTTTAAAACTAGATGCAGGCCTATATCCTTCTAGGACTTCATCAACTACAGTGCCAACCCTTTTTGATGTTGGATGTAGGCCTATATCCTTCTAGGAATTCATCAACTACAATGTTGGTACTTTTTCATACTTGATGTATGCCTAGAACCATCTAGGACTTCATCATCTACATACCCAGTCCTTCTTCATACTGGATGTAGGACTAGAAGCATCTAGGACTTCATCATCTACAAAGCCAGTCCTTTTTCCTACTGGATGCAGGCCTAGAACCATCTGCGACTTCATGATTTATAGAGCCGATCCTTTTTCATACTAGATGTAGGCCTAGAACCATCTAGTGTAAGTTTTAAACTTGTGTAGAGAAGCAACACATACAGATTATTTTAAGAAAAATATTATTACACCATGTCATTCACACATAAAACGAAAAGGTTTACCTTGGAAACCCTTAACTGGGAAAATCAACAAAACTTGGAGCCGCACCTCCTATTTTCTCATTATCATTATGAATCCTTCACAATACAAAACATAGGTATTCAACAACATCCAATACCCTAATATGTTAACCTAGATTAGAAAAAAGACTCCAATCCCTTAACTGGGATTAAATTACATATTTTTAGAAGATTCCCAAAAACAACAATTCAACCCCCCCCCCCTCCTACCCCCACACACATGCAAAGAATATAACACATACCCAACATTCTCCCACTTGTTGTTTTATTTGCATAGCAATGAGTCATGTACTCATAAAGTCACATGTTCAGGGCGTTAATGTTTGAGCAAAATCGGGCCAGCTTGAACTTTAAAACTTTTATGAAACAATTTCAACACTTCAAGGAACTTTAAATCAGGCACCACATAAGAAAATTTATATCATCCACATAAATCAATTTTGTATCAGCCATCTATGAGTCTTTAAATCAGCCACGTATCATTCTTTATATCAACGATATATTAATCTTCAAGATTAAATCAGCCACATAAAACAATCACCATAAGAGACAAGATGTACCTTGGGAAAACCCTCCAAATACGGAGGATGAAAACCCCAACAATTCTTTGAGTATAATAGATAGATTTGTAGAGAATGATTTACAACATATTAATAAATTTCCCGATAAGAGATGTCACCACAGCAATAGAGAAGCGAGATCCAAAGCAACCCTGCATAAACAACTCAATGCAAACTATGTTGAAATTTCCATATGCCTCACATATTAATAACAAGCCAAAACAACCTAGCATGAAGAAGGGGGTGAATTGGAGGCTCAATAAACACACTGAGATCATACATGGAAAATTCAATGGGAGTAGCATGCACTAGAGCTCATATCATGCATACATTAGTGCCCTCCTAAACTCCAGTTCCTAACTGACACTTCATATTCTCTTGCATGCACAAGATATGCACCCACCTCCTTTATTTAGCTTTAACTGGATGATATCTGGAATGACCTAATTGTGATATATCTGAACTCAATGTGAATAGAACTGAACTGAGTGTGAATTGATTGAACTGATTGTGAACTGCTTGAACTAAACTCAATCTTCAACTGAATGCATGAGCATAAATTTAGGAGACACTCTTGAAAGTATTTGGTACTTCAAAATCAATGTCACCCATGCACAAGCACTTTGCACGAATCAAGGATATGTTCCTTCTTTAACTGACACCTTCTTTATTTACAACTTAGGATTAAATGAGGCCTTCATAATTTGAGTTCACTTAAGGCATACACGTGCAATTCAAATTCATTCTCTTTCCCTCTGCTTTATCACATTATCAATAATTAAATACATTATGGTCCATATGTGTATTAATTAATCATTCATATGATCATATCATACTCAAAAGAATCGTTCCATACCAATGATCATATGTATCACCTTGGTTCATATAGTCATATGCTAAAGCAATTCACTCTAAGGGTAGCTAATCCGTAAAGGAGACTTATGACACCTAGTGATCATGACTAGTAATACATCACATAGTATATTGTAATGTCCCTAAATTTTTCTTAATAACACCATGTTAAACCCATGTCCCTTGAGAAAACCATGATTCCTAGTGGAATAATTATCTAATTAATAAGAGGGGACATTTTGATAAAATAATTACCCATAGTAGGATTAGAAATATTTAATTATTAAATATTATGAATTTATTTAATTTTTATGCCTAATACATGTGCTCGGTGGCTAAGGTGGTGCATGGGGCCTTGTGGAGCGAATGAATTGTCATTGTAAATGGAAAACATTCGAACATAAAGAATATCCATAAATCTAGGAAAAATATAGAAAGTGGCAGAAAAAGGAGTGAATGAGAAAAGCAGTCCAAAAAGAAGGAAAGTGCAGAAAAGATGTCAGGATGAAAATCATGAAACGTTTGGAGGGTACGATTTCTAAGAAGGAAAAAAGGTAAGTCCTTCTAAAAGAATGAAGGGTACAATTTATAAAGAGGATAAAATAAATTTAGTCTAAAAGCAGTTAACTCTTGGAGGGAGTAGTTTCCAAAGGGAGAAAAAGGCATGTCAGGAGAAGAGCAAGAAAGCAAGCAAGTTTCCTCATTCGTTCATGAGGGCGCATTGGGAAAGTGAAGTGGGACAACTATTGAACCAAATTCAACCTTGAAGCCTAATTATTCTATAAAACAATGATAGCACACCCCTCTCACAACTTTTATCATTTGTGTTTTGGATTTTGAGAGTTGCTCTCAGTAGTTGAGTGTTCTGCCTCAATTGGAACTTTGGGTGATGTGTCCCTAAGCCAATGTTTCTTGTGTTTTGGTTTCTCAATTCATGGAAAACATTGAATAATATTGTTTGCAGGTGTTTATGTCTCTTTCAGTCCATTATCAGATCATCCAGAAGAGCTTGGAGGCCTCCTATTAGTGGCATTTCTTCTTCTTCTCTCCTCTCATTTCTATGAAGTTCTGGCAATTTTGGAGTAATGTAATGCGAATTTATACCCCAATATGATATTATTCATGTTATTATGTCTAATATATTGTTTAATATCAGGTTCATACCACTTTCAGGTCACTCACAGAGTTTGAAACATTCAAGAATCGATTCTCTTTGGTTTCCTAGCTCCGGAGCCTTATTTTGGGAGTTTTGCTATGAGAGGTTGCCTATGAGCTTCTTATGTGAAGTATTTAAAATATCATGGCCCTGTTATGTTATTATTTAGTGTCTCTACAAATTTTATAACATTCTGATCTTTTTTTACTGAGTTTCTTACTAATGCTTTACACCCTACCTAGGTTTCATTACTAAAATGACTAGTTTTCCAGCTAGAAGCAATATATGTAACTAAACATGTCCATTCCCTTTATTTTATGTTATGAAAATTAATTAACACCATAATTATTACATCCCATGTTTAAAACAGAAACTGAGTGTCTCTTTTAATTCATTTGGAAACCACTAAAATTTGACTAGTTGCACAATCCTGGTGACTAGTTTTCATAGTGCAACCCTTAGCTTTTCTTATGACTATACAGACCTATTTTAAACCTTCATAAATTCATTTAATAAACCTAAAAAAATACTTATAACCTTCCTAATCCTTCCCTATCCTTTGGTTGATTGGAATTGATTGTTAAGGTCTCAGTTTGCACTGGATGATGCTCGAAACCTAAAATAGTCCAACATCTAGGTGCTTAGGTATCTGAACATTCATTATCCAAACTTGTCTTTTATTTTCTCCTGCAAACCTCAGTACAGTTCCTATTTTTTACTTGGTAAATTTTCCCACCTATCAACTAGTTGTCTGATTTTTTAACATATAGAGTTAGTGGACCTGATTGTTGCCTTAGGTTCATTACAGTGGTATCATAGCACTTTCCTCCACTCCTGTGGAAAGTAATATCTATGTGAATAAATATTGTATATCACCTAATCAAGTTGCAACTATGAGGCTCCTACGGGTGATCGACGAAGAACTTGAGTAGTATGAAGAAGAATACTATGAAGATCCCTCGTGCAGTTCCTCAAGTAGATTCAATAGGGATGATGTTGATGACTTATGTATTCCAGCTTATGATGATGTCATATGGCATAAATCTATAAGTGTTGTTGGTCAAATTTTTGGTGGAAATAACTCTAAGGAATCCTTCCAGTATTTCATGGAATACTATGCTTTAAAAGAAGAGATAAGGGAGGTCTTATCTTTCTGAGATTATTGCTACCTTGAGATGAAGAAGTTGTTCGAGAACCCATACTGCAAGACAAGCATGGAAAGGATTTGACATATGGTGAATGAAGTGTGCAAAAAGGTGGATACTAGATGGTTTCCACTTGAAGCCAAAAGAGATAAGGAGGATATGGAGTACACCTTTTGCCATCCATAGTCACTAAAAGGATCCATGATCCATTTAAATATAGAGTGGATAAGGGAGAAGAGACACCTAAGGAAGAGTGTAATCCATCACAAGAATATTTCCAAATAGATGAAGAACCTGAAGCAGATCCTACACTTAGTTTTTTGGAAGAGGAAATACAAAGGCATAATCAAAATTCTGATTTATGTTCTAATCACTCTATATTGTGGCTCCTTGAAATACCTTCTAGTCCATACAATTAAATTGATTTAGACAAGAGTGAATCCACAATTGAAGATCTACTTTTGGAGGAGCATAAGGCACTCCAAAGTGACTTTGAAAAAGTTGGAAATCCAATTCTTAATGATGAGAATTATGGAAATGAAATAGAGACATAGATTCGGGTGCATCCATGGAGCTGGGTTACACATTTTGGCAAGGCGCTTTCGGAAAAACAAAAAAGCGTACCTCGATCGAGCAATTTTTAAACCCTCGATCGAGGTCATAACACCTCAATCGAGGGCTTAACAAAACCTCAATCTAGGTTTTAAGAATACCTCGATCTAGGTTTTAAGACCTCGATCTAGGTTTTAAAAAAACCTCGATCTAAGTTTTAAGACCTCGATCCAGGTTTTAAAAAAACCTCGATATAGCTTTTAAGACCTCGATCTAGGTTTTAATAAAACCTCGATCGAGGTTTGAAGGCCGCGATCGAATTCCTTGCGTAAATTTTTTTATAAAAAGAGGTTTAAACGATAGCTCGATCGAGGGTTTAATAAAACCTCGATCGAGCTTATTTAAAAACCTCGATTGAGCTTATTTAAAAACCTTGATTGAGGGATGTTAATACCAAGATCGAGCTAATACCTCGATCGAGGGCCTGAAAAACAGAGAATTAGCCCTCTTATAGGAAAATCAATGTTTCTGTGTGTCTTCTAGGGGTGTAAGCCTTGCCATTCATTGCACACAACTGAGTGGACTTCATACTGATAGATTCGTCATCGAATCCTCTATCCATTGAGATATCATGCATGCGTTTTGGCATTCATATGGGTTTTTTTTCTAATTAGTTCTAAAACTTACACTTAGAAAACCAGACAACAACTTCGAAGCAGCTCAAAGAAAAATCCACAGGGTAAAATATACACATCCAAAAATTTCTTAAAAATGGGAATCCCACACATCGGCGTGTCCTCTTCAAAAGGGTATCTTTGGTTTTTCAATTTTTGAAAACAGTGACAAAAAAGCTGGGATGGACACACATGTGTATAAAATGATGCTGAAATCAAATGTGGTCACTTTCGAAAAATAATAAATAATTGTATATTGCGAAATAAATTAA
>LPNX011215738.1:192510-213674 GCA_001517045.1 Pseudotsuga menziesii | reverse complement strand
TTTAAAAGCAATAGTTGCATTGTGTAAATGATAAAGAGAGCATTTCTTAGATACAAACATTTAATAGCGATGGCAAATATTTAAGGGTAACAAGCTCTCACTTTTAATTGTGCTCTTTAGAAAACGAGAAAATTTATTTAGATGATAAGTTGTGGAAAGTTATGATGTTTCATATACTAATTTATGTATTTTATTCATTTATATTTATATAATATTTTTTGTTAAACTAATTTATAGGATTTTATATGACTTACCAAAGTTTATAATATTTTATAGTTAGTAATAATAATAATAATAATCAGACCCGGATTTCTACCATGAATACTTTTACCATAATTATATTTTTGACATTATCAATGTTTTGCAAAATGTTGTTTTCAGCAATTCCCAATGATTTAACCAAACCATAGTATCTTTACACCAACACTACTTAAACATAATTAATTTTAATTTAAGTTATTCCACTTAATTATTTTACATTTTTAATATAAAATATTAAAAAACATTCACTAAAAACACCTCTTGAAATGACAACCATTTTAATGTTGAGCAAGTGCAATGACTTTGTTTTAAAATTTCGCTTTCATTTTTGCACGAGTTAGTCTCAATAAAATTGAATAAATATGTTTTTTAAATTAATTAAACATTATATTGACAATTACCATTTTAATGTTGAGCAAGTGCAATGACTTTGTTTTAAGATTTCGCTTTCATTTTTGCAAGTTAGTCTCTGTTTTTTAAATTAATTAAACATTCTATTTACAATTGTTGATAAATCTTTTAGCAAAATGTCACACAATGGAGTTCAATGAATATTGAATGCTCAATGAAAATGTAAAACGTGTTCTTCCTTGCAACGAGTCAATGTAAAATTTATGTTGAAAATAAGTATCTGGTGTTTAATGTCAATTTGAGATCGAATGAAACATGGAAACTTTATTTTCGAAAGCAACTTCATGCTTATTAGATTTACAAAGCATCTATGGGTTGGTGCATATTAAAGTTAAATGTAAATTGGTCATAGTAAAATTGAAGACAAATTTGTTATTTTTTTTACAAGATATTATATGTATTAATATTTTACTTTAATAAACCTCTGTTTAATAGGGTTTCTTCACTATGGTGCTCAAGGTTGAAATTTAACATCTTATTTTACATGTCAAGAAATTTTTATATAATATTTTAATTTTAATATTGTATTTAGTTTAACATTTAAATCTTAATTTTATCTTTACCACTCATAATAATAGTTGTTTTTCTTTTAAATACCAATCATAATAACTTTATAAAACATTGAGTTTTCATTATTAGTGTAACTGAATATTGGCACCCAAGTTGCATGTAGAGGAACACTAAAGATCAAATTGGGGAAAGAGGATTGAATTGACGTTAAGAAAATCGAGATCACTAACAATGGGTATATATACAATATGGGTATATATACATTAACACAAGAAAAGTGCCCACAAAGAGATCCAACTAAAATCCCCATAGTTTTGATATTTTATGTATATTAAAAAAAACTAAAATAGAGACTATATGGAGCACAAATTTGCATTTCACTACTTTTGAATGACACGTCCACTTACAACAATTGCTATAAACTATTGTACTTTTAACATATAGGATCAATATAGGTGTTCAATTGAGGTAATAGTTAATTCAAGTGGTGATTTAAAGCCAAGCATATGAAGGGAAAGGGTGAAATTCTTATGGAGATTTTTGGATCATGACCCTTACATGAACATTCTCAACCAAAACCAAATATTGGCATTCAATAAAACTATTATAAATGCAATCTCGTAAATTTAGCAAACATTCATCCGAGTTAAGGATATATCATGAATTTGTCAAAGACTATCTATATATAAATATTTTTAAAAATACTTTCTTCAAGCTTTATTTTTATTATTAAAATTAATTCAATCTCAAAAATTCCGTAAACAATATATCATGAATTTTGAGATCAAACTCATTTATATAAAAATAATTTAAAAAATACAAAAATAAATTAAATTTGTAATTTTGCATATGCACTATAAATTTTTTTTTTTAATTATAATCCAACAAGATTTACCTACTGGCTTTTGTATAAGGAATAGTGTAGGTCATTATGATGAACCAACAAATACTATGGATCCCAAAAACAAACAAATGCTATGGATCCCAAAAACTATGTAAATGTGTTTGACTCTTCATCCAAGCCAAATTTAATGCTTATTTTTATTGTATGATGATGTTAAGCAATATGTTTAGTAACATTGTTGGCTATAGTTACAAAGAAGAGGAAAATGCAAACAATAGCAAAGAAGATTACTACAGCTTCTATGCCTTCCATTGGCCATAAGGTAAATAGTCATAGAAAATACTATGACCCTTATGAGTCAACAGAGTAAATATTAAAAAGCGTTCCTCCACTTAGGGTAAGTGAGACAATGTGGAGAGAATTCATCCTATCAAGGGCCACCACTGAATTCCTGGCAAGCAAAAAGTTCACATATTATATAATAAAGTTTTTCAGAATGTCTATTGTCTTGTAATTTTGACTTATATATGTTATTTTTAATTGATTACTAGGATATGAGGAAAAAACAAGGAAAATAGAAGAAAGGAGAGGGACTTGCACACCTCTTGACATCGAGGTTATCAATGGGTCGAAGATGATATGGTATAAATTTGTAATGATATTTTATCCGATATGAGAAATATTAGAATATTTTAGTTTCATTTAAATTTCACAACTTAACCATACTATTTTATGTGTTGCAACTAGAAAAACTCTATAGCCTCTGATGATACAACTACTAGCATTACTAGGGATGATTTATGAAAGAAGTTTCATCAAAATAAGGATGGCACTCCAATCACACCAGCTGTAGGAGAAACAATGGTGTGTTATCAAACTTTTAACTTATATATTGATTACAATTTCATTTTACATGTTGGAAATGTTTTCTTCTATGATTTGATTTAATTGTATATCAATGTTAGAAAAAAATTGAACAAGCACAAGTAGAAGTTGCATCTCAAGACTTTGCAGATAGGGATGACACCCTTGCCAAGGTACTACAGGTTGATGCAAGAGGACGATGTCGTGGTGTTGGATTAGGAGTTATTCCAACTAACTTGTTTGGAAAAATTCAATACAAGGAGGCATTAGCTGTGAGCCAAGTAACAGTGAAATAAGAAACAGAGGAAATCTCATATTTGAAAACAACAATAAGTGAACTATTGAAAAGAGTAGAAGATATGGAGAGAGAACATGTGGTCAACAAAGAAAGTGTTAGTGTCAAATTCTTTACTCTTGTCTTAGTATACATATTTTCACAGTAATGATCTGAAGGCTAATATCTGAATGCTCATATAAATAGTGGCCTATTGTACAAAATGCTCAGGATGAAATCACGCATGTGGTGGAGGTTAGTTGTTTATTTATTATTTAACCAAGCATAGGAGAAGATAAATTAGACCAAGCATAGGAGAAGATAAAAAATTGTCGAAGCATGGAATTATTCGTAAAATCTTCCTGACTGGCCTTAGGGAAATGCATGCCATGACGTATTGGATGATGATAAAAACATTCTGAGAGTGTGGATCTCTAGAGTGTTGTGTGGTGCATCCAACCATATCATTAGCCTGACCAAAAAGTATTTCAGGAAGAATATATCAATCTGCCAAAAGTGCCTCTCAACCATATTTGCACTGCTATAGAAAAATGCCCGCCAAGGGGAGAGAAAGAAGCTCCAGAACATGAAAGTGGTCTTGATGCTTTATTGAAGAATATGCCTGCAACATAAATGCTTTGTTGAAGAAAACACTTGCAACACATGGGGATATTGTAGGTTGTTGTTTTGTCTACTCAACCATGGTCTCATTTTGTCAAAATAGACCCTAAAGTAGAATTTATGGGCCTGCCACAACTGTTGTTTAGGGAAATTAGACCAAGCATAGGAGAAGATAAAAATTTGATAAAGTATGGAATTATTGGTAAAATATTCCTAACTGGTGTTAGGGAAATGCCCACCATAGCTCATAGGATGACGATAAAAATATTTTTAGACTGTGAATCTCTAGAGTGTTGTATGGTGCATCCAACCATATCATTAGCTTGACCAAAAATTATTTCAGGAAGAATATATCAATCTGCCAAAAGTGCCTCTCAGCTATATTCACACTACTGCAGAAAAATGCCCGCCAAGGAGAGACAAAGAATATCTAGAAGATGACTATGGTCTTGATCCTTTGTTGAAGAAAATGCCTGCAACACAAATGCTTTGTTGAAGAAAATGTCCGACACAAATGATTTGTCGAAGAAAATGCCCGCAGGACATGGGGATATTGTAGCCTGTTATTTTGTCTACTTAACCATGGTCTCAGTTTGTCCAAATACAACCTGAATTAGAATTTATGGACTTTACACAACTGTGGTTTAGGGAAACTATACCAAGCATAGCAGAAGATAAAAAATTGACCGAGTATGGAATTATTGGTAAAATCTGCCTACCTAGCCTTAGGGAAATTCCCGTCATAGGTCATAGGATGACGATAAAAATATTCTGAGACTGTGAATCTCTATAGTGGTGTATGGTGCATCCAACCATATCATTATCCTGACCAAAAATTCTTTCAGGAAGAACATATCAATCTACCAAAAGTGCCTCTCAGCCATATTTTCACTGCTCCAGAAAAATGCCTGCCAAGGAGAGAGAAAGAAGATCCAGAAGATGAAAGTGGTTTTGATGGATTCAACGTGTTGGCCTCTACCCAATGTGCATATTACTTTCCAAGTTTGAAGGAAAAATGAAATCACCTTGGTGACCTAGGGTTTCAAGAGAACTCGTTAAGTGTTAGACAAAGAGTTTGAGAGACCACTTGGAAATTCCCACAAGGGGGTGTTCCTTTGATCAAAAAATTCATCAGATGATATGGTCTTGTTCATTGTTGAAATGGATATCTAGCCATGATCTTGGTTTTTATTTTGGATATCTTTAACATTAATATAATTTATTTTCCACATTGTAGAAAGAATAACAAGAAGACCAAAATTAAATATTTAAAGGAATACGCTTGCAGCAAAAAACAAATTAATATGCAATAAATAACAATAACAGTAAGATGATTTCTTAACTCAATTGAGGCCAGGATAAGTTTATGTATTTTATTAAGTGTAGTTCATAATCTTGCATTCCTCATCTTGCATTTCTAAGCATGCATTCCTCGACGTGCATTCCTAAGCTTGCATTCCTCGGCTTTCTTTCCTAAGCATGCATTCATAAGCTTGCATTCATAAGAGTGAATTGCTTGGTGTGCATTCCTCGGCATGCACACCAAACCAACCACGACTAGTGGAATTTAATTTGGGTCATCGTGTACTATGAAGCAGATGAAACAGGGGCGTCTTGTACCATGGCAACACAAACTAAGGCCTTCTCTACCACGACATCAGGAAAAGCATGGGGTTCCCATGTTGAATGGTTCACGACGAAAAAATTCCAAGAGAATGCTGTTGAATGGAGTGATACAAGCATATGGCCAACTGGTATGTTAAATATCCTTTTAAGAGAAGGAGTGAATAGGTTTATTTTTGGGCATTTTAATTATCAAAAAGATGAGATCAATGATGCCATCTATAATTATGATCAGGGAGCTATGGAATTGCATATTTTCTGGAAGAGTGTTCATCTAGACCCCAATTTGGTTGCTAGAGCAACCAAAATTTCGTGAAGAGAGGGGGAAATGTTAAAATCATGGAAAACCCCCAAGGAAGAAAAGATTCAGATGTCCAGTCAAATTTGTGGGAAACGGGTTGTTGTTCTCATAAATGGTCTAAAAATGGAATATGTTCCTCAAGGAATATACAAATCCCTGATTCAGATTATCCCTAGGACCATTTTAAATCACCACAAGTGGAATGATATTTTGAGTGAATGCATGAAGTTGGCCATACACTGGGTTGAAGACATAGCCATAGATGTCCCTCATCTATTTGCTAGGAAATTGCACTCTGCATTGCAAGATAGTAAAATGAAGAGGGTCAAGTTTAGTTACCAGGGAACGCTACAAAAAATTATTGATTTATGTCGACCCATTGTTGTAGGGTCAAATTGTATTAGAACATACATTAGGAATCCTAAAGAACAAGAAAAAAATGAGGAATTACCTCAACCGTATTTAAAGAACAATACAGAAGCAGTTTCCACTGCCACTACATTAACAATACATGGACAACCTTTAGAGGACAATATGGAACCTTTGGGAAATGACATGCCTTACTTTCCCTTGAAGAAGATGTTGTTGTCACAACTTTGGTTGGAATGCATGGAAATGAAAATGCAGATCAATGGGAGGAATTTCTGAACAATGATATGGACCATTCATTGACGAGTGATGAAGACCTAATTCATGCCAAATATGGATTTGATGGTAGATTTATTTTTTATTTATTTGATTAAATGGTACATCTCAAAGAACAATCTACCTTGTGAGAGGATTACTTCATAGCTAGCGATGAATTGTGTAGAACTAAGGATGTCCAAATTCTTGATTTGGTACATCTTGTTATAGGTTTAGAGAAAATAACTGTGGAAACTGAAAAAATAATTGGCCAGAAGGATCAATTTATTAAGGATAAATGTTCTTAATTTACCGTAGTTCTAGCATAATCGATTTCTGACCTTGATAGACTGAAAGACATGTATCAGGCTCAAAAGAAAAAACATGAGGAAAATATAGGGATACTTGAAAATGAACTGAAAAATAGGCCTGAAGTTTTGAACATGCCACCACTAAAGACTATATTTGGTTAGGAAGCAGAACTTTAGCAAGAATTGAAGAAAAAAGAAACATTTATTGCAGGTTTGAAGGTTGAGTTTGAAAAGGAATTGAGAGAAATGATCATTAAATAGAAAAATGAGATTGCAGAATATGAAACAAGATTGGAAAAATTAAATAAAACAATTATTAAAAAAATGAGTTGCTACAAAAACGAGAACTGAAAGGATTTCAGAAACTCTCGAGGCTAAAAGTGCTGGAAGAGGAAAAAAATAAACAGTCAAGGGTAAACAAGTCTTCATAGTATAAGAATAAAAAATCAGGGGTAAACAAGGCTTCACACCAGATGAATCAACAGTCAGGGGTAAGTAGGCTTGCACACCAGATGAATCAACAATCAAGGGTAAACAAGTCTGCACACCAGAAGAATCAACAGCCAAGGGTAAACAGGTCTACATACTAGAACAATCAACAATCAAGGGTAAAAAGGTCAGGAAAACAAAAGAATACAAAGTCGAGGGTAAAAATGCCATCACACCAAAAAAATTTGGCAATACAAAACTAGGTGATGTAACTATGGAGAGCTTACTCCAGTTTCGGAATTCCTTGCAACAATGAGAGAAGACCTTGAATGAAGTTTCTTCAACCATAAAGGTTGTAGAGTTAACATTTGACTCGTGAGATCTAACATTGAAGAAGAAAATAGAGGAGAAGAAGGCCAAAATTAGAGACCTTCACCAAAAGCTATTGGAGAAGGGAAAAGCACTACATTTGGGATGTGATAGCAAGATACAAGATTTGAAATTTCCCAAATTAAAACTTTACAGAATAAACATGTGGTAGAAGAAACTTTTTATACTCCATCTGATAGCGATTTGATGACACACGAGCTCAAGAAGGAGCTACAACAGGTCAAGAGAAAATTAAGTGCAGTTCAATCTGAGCTGAAGTGGAAAAATGATGATCTTAAAAGAAAGGAAGATCAACACTCAAAAAAGAAAAATAATAATGTAGAGATGTTGAAGAAATTCCTAGAAGAAAAAGATAGATTGCATAGAAAAGTGATAAATCTTGAAAACAAAGTGAAAGAGGAAGAAAAAAATTAAAACGTATGGCTGATGAAGCTTCTATAGAATTGGAGGGTTCTAGAAAAGGAAAGAGAAGCTATAGAAAATTTTCTTATTCTAAAAAGGAGGAATTGCAAAAACCTCCCAAGCAGCCTAGAGTTCTAAAATAATATGGTGTACATTTGATGTCTATGTACATACTAATATTGTTGTAATATAAATTGTCAGTATTTCTCGGCAATGCATATATTTTGATATAGTTAATGTGTTTCTAATGTGTAATGCAAGTGTAATGCATAATCCATATGTGCATTTTTCCTATATCTAAGAGACTTTAATGTGCAACCCATACTGAGAAGTGTGTATGAAACTACAAATGATGAAATATATTCTTCGTAATATATTCTGCAAATGAATTGACATATGAAATATTCTTGAAATATATTCTACAAATGAATTTACAGATCATCATTTCATGTTATATTGAATAAATTGCACTATAACATAGACATACCAACCTTTTCTACAAACTCTTTTACTCATTTCTGTAAATTGTATAATCTATAGTAAAATCCAAGTCATCCAAAACAACAATTGATAGTATTTTCCAATTTTTCATGGCTAGAACTAAAAATGCACACCAATTACAATCGAAGTAGACTGTAGGTATGAAATTTGGAAGTTTGCATACAAAAACCTAATTAGACTAGTATCGTTTTAATTTTAGACATAAATTAACCTTCTATTGTGAAATAAGAATGCATCCAACATTTGAAATGAGAATAGAACAACTATAATGTTGGTTTCTTATTGACGGGCATCATAGTTTGGAAACCAATCTCATGGCTTTGCAAGTTTGTATTGTCTGTATCTTTTTTATTATAATATAAATCATCATCGTTCCTTAGAAAAATTAATAAATGAGAACATAACAGATAAAGTACATTCCGAGGAAGAAAACAGAGATAATTAAAAAAAATAACCTGATCGATAGTCAAGAAAGTTTTAAAAGGGGCCCAAGAGCATTTTTTATTATATTATGCTTTCATTACAGAGCAGAGGGATATTTTCCAGTTGAATCAGTAACATCAAACAACTCTTTTAATAATAATTGTCCCTACTACCTTTTAAATTCTATTTATATACCTCAAGGGTCAGATTGACCATGTTACAAGTGGATTTCATTTGTGTTAAACTGAAATGTTGATTCATCCACAAGCCATCCCGTCCTCTGCTATACTTTCCTGG
This sequence comes from Pseudotsuga menziesii, assembly GCA_001517045.1. Classification (NCBI taxonomy): domain Eukaryota; kingdom Viridiplantae; phylum Streptophyta; class Pinopsida; order Pinales; family Pinaceae; genus Pseudotsuga; species Pseudotsuga menziesii. The sequence goes on along the minus strand of LPNX011215738.1, from coordinate 204,588 downwards.
CATCAAACAAAGATACCAACTACTGTGGAACAAGGAAAACATGACAGTGCAACATACGGGGGGAAACAGGCCTGAAGTGGACATGTTTCAACACCAGGGGTAGAAAGGGAGTAGAAGAGGAAGTTGCATTCTAGTTATCTGGATGGGAGATACGAGTAGAGAAGAATTATAATAGATATGCATAGTGCATGAGAGATATCTATGGATAAAAGGGAAATACCAATGAAATAAGAAAATGGTAAGGAAGAGAGAAATTCCACAGACAAACATGGCTCAACAGAAAACAACATGTAATACCCATCTGGTGTAGAGAAATTAAAAGGTGGAATTGAAGAAATCAATCCTTCTATGCCACCAAGAGGGAATGGTTGGGTTGTTGAAGAGGAACAGGGTGTTTAATCAGTGCAGGAAAGACTTCACTGAGTGACGGGAAAGCAATGTCAAATGAACATAAAAACAATAAGATGGAATGGAAATCCCAATGAAAGCCATCGAACCCAGATGAGACTGTCTCCAATTCTTTCCAATTCTACCAATTTCACTCATACTATCAATGAACTCAAATTTGCGCACATCTACGGCCATATTAGACAAAAATTAACAAACATAGAGAATGGAGTCAATACATAGCCTATTGATAACAGTGGCCCTTATTTATCAATATTACATAAGAAGAAACATGATTGGTAATTGACTGCAGCTACTAGGAAGGAATCCATGGGGTCATGCCAAATTAGGATATGTGTACTTTGTTGGCCCTTCGAATAATTGAAAGGTGGGAAAAAATGTTAATCACAAGGAAATGCTGAGTTCATGTCTGGGTGATGCAATCATTCTTGATTCCATCAGAATCCGACTCAATTCGGGTTCGTCGAATCATAGAATTTGATGGTTTGTTCAGTGACATATTTGAGACTCAGTTGAAAGTTCAAAATATGATAGGTACAGAAAAGCAAAAAATTCCATTTACAAGTTTATAAGATTATATGATGTATTTTACACTTAATTAGTTCAGCACGTGTATGACAAGTTGAGGTATGGGACAATGAAATCAGGAATGTGCGTGCATTTTACTGAAGCAAGTCAATTTTGGATTGCTTTACTCAAAAGCATGCCCAACATGCAAAAACTATGGTTTAGGGTAATTAGACCTGCAAAAACATGCAAAAAATACAAAACTGTAGTTTAGGAAAATTAGACTAAGTCTAGGAGAAGATAAAAAATTGTCCAAGTATGGAATTATTGGTAAAATATTCCTAACTAGCCTTAGGGAAATGCCTACCACAACTCATAGGATGACGATAAAACATTATGAGACTATGGATATCTAGAGTCTTGTATGGTGCATCCAACCATATAATTAGCCCGACCAAAAAGTATTTCAATAAGAAGATATCAATCTGTCAAAAGTTCCTCTCAACCATATTTGCACTACTTCAGAAAATTCCCACCGAGGAGAGAGAAAGAAGATCCAGAAGATGAAAGTTGTCTTCATGGACTCACCACGGATTCGCCTTGTTGGCTTCTACCCATTGGGAATATCACTTGCCAAGTTTGAAGGAAAAATGAAATCACCTTGGTGACCTAGGGTTTGAAGAGAACTGTTTAAGTGTTAGACAAAGAGTTTGAGAGACTACTTGGAAATGCTTGCAAGGGGGTGTTCCATTGATGATAAAAATCATATGATGATATGGTCCTGTTCATTGTTGAAATCGATATCTATCCATGCTCTTGGTTTTTCTTATGGTGACCAGATAAGGAAAATATCAACCTGGAAAAATAGAATAAAGTTCTTATTTTGCATACTAAAGAAAGAAAAAATGGTTGTGTTGTAAAGGGGATAACTAATGCCCGCATTAAGGTTGATGCCCGCACTAAGGATGATGCATGCATGGCATGGCATGGCATACATGATGATTTGGAATGAAGTCGAAATCATTGTTGCATTATGACATCGTTTTGGAGAAATACGAAAAATTAGTGAAAATCAGGAGATTGGCTAAGTATGGGAATATTGGTCCAAGTAGCCTTAAGAGGATGCCCACCATAAATGGTTTGTTGAAGAAAATGCCCGTACCACATGGGGATATTGTGGGATGCTGCTTTTTATAATCAACCATTGTATTAGTTTACCCAAAGACATGACCCTGAAGAAGAATTTATGGACCTTTAAAAACTGTGCTTTAGGGAAATTAGAGCAAGCCTAGGAGAAGATAAAAAATTGTCCAAGTATGGAATTATTGGTAAAATCTGCCTAAATTTCCTTAGGGAAATTCCTACCAAATCTCATAGGATGAAGATAAAAATATTATGAGACTGTGGATTACTATAGTCTTGTATGGTGCATCCAACCATATAATTATCCTGACCAAAACTTATTTCAATAAGAATATATCAATCTTCCAAAAGTGCCTCTCACCCATATCTGCACTATTCCAGAAAAATGCCTGTTGAGGAGAGAGAAAGAAGCTCCAGAAGATGAAAGTGGTCTTGATGGATTCACCTCGTTGGCCTCTACCCATTTGGAATCTCACTTGCCAAGTTTGAAGGAAAAACGAAATCACCTTGGTGACCTAGGGTTTGAAGAGAAATCGTTAAGTGTTAGAAAAAGAGTTTGAGAGACCACTTGGAAATGCTCGCAAGTGGTTGCTCCATTGATGATAAAAATCATCAAATGATATGTTCCTATTCATTGTTGAAATGGATATCTCGACATTCTCTTCATTTTTCTTATGGTGACCAAATAAGGAAAATATCAACCTGGAAAAATAGAATAAAAATCTTATTTTGCATACTAAAGACAGAAAAAATGGCCAAGTGTTGTAAAGGGGCTAATGATTCCCTCATTAAGGTTGATTTCTACACTAAGGATGATGCCTGCATGGCATAGATTATGATGTTCCATGAAGTAGAAATCATTGTTGCATTATGGCATCGCTCTGGACAAATATGACAAATTAGTGAAAATCAGGAAATTGGCCAAGTATGGGAATATTGGTCCAAGTAGCCTTAAGAGGATGCCCGCCAAAAATGGTTTGTTGAAGAAAATGCCCGCAGCACATGGAGATATTGTAGGTTGTTGGTTTTTCTACTCAACCATGGTCTCAGTTTGTCCAAAGACATGACCCTGAAGAAGAATTTATGGACCTCCCGAAACTGTGGTTTAGGGAAATTAGACCAAGCCTAGGAGAAGATCAAAAATTGTCCAAGTATGGAATTATTGGTAAAATATGCCTAAATGGCCTTAGGTAAATGCTCCCCATAGCTCATAGGAGGACGATAAAAATATTATGATACTGTGGATCTATAGAGTCTTGTATGGTGCATCCAACCATATAATTATCCTGACCAAAAATTATTTCAATAAGAAGATATCAATCTACCAAAAGTGCCTCTCAGCCATATTTGCACTGCTCCAAAAAAATTCCCGCCAAGGAGAGAGAAAGAAGCTCCAGAAAATGAAAATGGTCTTGATGGATTCACCTTGTTGGCATCTACCCATTGGGAATCTCACTTTCCAAGTTTGAAGGGAAAACAAAATCACCTTGGTGACCTAGGGTTTGCAGAGAGCCGGTTAAGTGTTAGAAAAAGAGTTTGAGATACCACTTGGAAATGCTCGCAAGGGGGTGTTCCATTGATGATAAAAATCATCAGATGATATGGTCATGTTCATTGTTGAAATGGATATGTAGACATGATGTTGGTTTTTCTTATAGTGACCAAATAAGGAAAATATCAACCTGGAAAAATAGAATAAAAATATTATTTTGCATACTAAAGACAAAAAAAAATGGCTAAGTGATGCCCGCATTAAGGTTGATTCCCACACTAAGGATGATTCTCGCATGGCATGGCATGGGATAGATGATGATGTGACATGAAATTGAAATCATTGTTGCATTATGACATCGTTCTGGAGAAATACGACAAATTAGTGAAAATCAGGAAATTTGCTAAGTATGGGAATATTGGTCCAAGTAGCCTTAAGAGGATGCCCCCCACAAATGGTTTGTTAAAGAAAATTACTGCACCACATGGGGATATTGTGGGATGTTGTTTTTTCTACTCAACCATGATCTCAGTTTGTCTAAAGACACCCTGAGGAAGAATTTATGGACCTGCCAAAACTATGGTTTAGGGAAATTAGACCAAGCCTAGGAGAAGATAAAAAATTGTCCAAGTATGGAATTATTCGTAAAATGCCTAACTGGCCTTAGGGAAATGCCCGCCACAACTCATGGGATGATGATAAAAATATTATGAGAGTGTACATCTATAGATTCTTGTATGGTGCATCCAACCATATATTTAGAGTGACCAAAAAGTCTTTCAGGAAGAAAATATCAGTCTGCCAAAAATACCTCTCAGCCATATTTGCACTACTCCAGAAAATGCCCACCGAGGAGAGAGAAAGAAGCTTCAGAAGATGAAAGTGGTATTTCTGGGTTCACCTTGTTGAACTATACCCATTGGGAATATCACTTTCCAAATTTGAAAGAAAAATAAAATCACCTTGGTGACCTAGGGTTTGAAGAGAACTGCTCAAGTGTTAGAAAAAAAGTTTGAGAGACCACTTGGAAATGACCAAAAGGGGTTGTTCCTTTGATGATAAAATTCATCAGATGATATGATCCTATTCATTGTTGAAATGGATATCTATCGATGCTCTTGGTTTTACTTATGTTTACCATATAAGGAAAATATCAACCTTCCAAAATAGAAGAAACATGTTATTTTGCATACTAAAGACAGAAAAAATAGCTAATTGTTTTAAAGGGTATAAGTGATTCTGCATTAAGGTTGTGTTGCAGCTGCAACAATTTTCCACAAATTCAAAAAATTTCAGGACCCTCCTTTTGCTTATTTTTTTTTGACTGTTGATTTGGTTTGATGATTCTCCAGAAAGATTATTCCTAATGTTAGAAATGTTTTACTAAATGTTTCAATTTACCTTGCCATCGAACGCATTGTTGAGTATTTGAGTCAGGGGTTTAGTCATTTGCGCTTCTTCCGTGGTGGAAGAGTGATAAGCAACTAGCTCCGATATTTTTTCTCCGATGAACTTTTTCTCAATCGACTATCGTCTAGTTTTTCGTCGGGACGTCTTGTCTCTAAATCTTCCGCAGTGGCGGATGGCGCATCACCTCAATTTTTCCGATCCCGCCGATTTATTTCACCGATCATTAAATTTTAAGTTTCCACCGTTGCAGCTTTGAAGAAGGTTGTCTTCTTGGCGGTTTGATTTGTTTTCCATAGACTTGATGTTTTTGTTCAATTTTTATCTCCGATTTTTCCAAGTTGCGGAGCTGAATGTATTTTACGATTCCGTCGTTGCGGCTCCTCATCTTTCTATTGCTCCGACGTTTAGTTTTGTGAGCTATGATGCTTTATTGGTTTCTTCTGGATGCCTCGGAGGTTCATTTAGTTGTTTTACCACCCGATGTTGCGAGAGGAGATGTTCTTATGACCTTCGATCCTTATGTTTTCACCGTCCGATGATTTCTCCCACCGCTCATGGTTGACCGTATATATATATGGGGTCGGATAGGTGGATTATTCTATTTTTATTTTGGACTGTCATGCACTGTCGTTTTCATGCAATGTCATTTCGTTCGAGCTTTCCAGGACCCCGCTGTCGGTGTACCCTCATTCCCAAGTGGCTCAACTGTGAAATCCTAGCAGTCTTCCTCCCGCCAGTTGCACAGCAGTGCCAGGTAGGCTCTTGTACGCATTATCCCATTCCGTTTGAATGAGCGTTTTGATTATTATTACATGGTTAGGTTTTCACACCCGTTTTTCCTTGGTCCCCGTAGTTTACATGTATATATGCTGGGGGAGCATAGCATAACTGTCAGTGGGGGAGTTTTGTGGCCCACGGGGTATTTTTCCTCCACGGCCATTATGATTGACGACCCTGCACTTGGTGGTTGGGGAAATTGGTGCAGGCTGCCGTTACGCTGTGTGCACCAATCTGCCCCAATTTTTGATGGGCCATGCGGGGAAGGTTTTTCATGGCTTCCCTGTGAAATGTTGGACTATTTTCCCCCACTTAGGTTGCCCACATCCTCAAACCAAGGCCACGCTTTACCTCACTGTTTCGAAGTGACCCGGTTCATGGCCCGATTTGAACCTGAGCCAGTCTGGAGGAGAATAGCACCGCACAGCATTAGACGGACCGTAGATGGCACGTAGGTAGTATTTTTGTTGAGGCACCCCATTGAGTAAATTGAATAGGTGCCCCTGTCGTTATACGTAGCGCAGTAGTCATGGTTCCCGTAGAGAGCCCGAGGTTTTCTCGGTTTAATGTAGACTTCGTTTCCCACTCGAACTTTGCTGATTGAGCTGGCTTCAAGGTTAGACAGGAGTATTTGCGTGCACATATTTGCTTCATTTAATTAATTTCTGTCATGATATACACAGATGAGGTAAAATATTTTTTACATTGTTATTTTAATCTCTGCAAATTATCCAGAAATAGCCTAACAGTTACAATTTTATACGTGACAGGAATATTCCGAACTCAAAATGTCAAAGCGCCAAAAGAAGAAGTCCCTTGTGGTCGAAGAAGATCCCGACGTAGAAGTAATTACCGAGACCGAATATATTTATGAAGATACCAAATGTATAACTGGTGTAGAGCCTGAGTATCAGTGGGGAGACATCTATAGGTTGATCACGTGCCGAGAGGTGCCTGATATAGGCTTTGAGGAAGAAGGCATTTATGCCAATATAGAAAGGTCTTCACTGATGAAGATTTCTACAAGACGAGAGCTATTTCCATGCTCTGAAGTGATTGGGTGGATTCTGCCCAGGGTAGATGTAACCACTATGATTCTTGAGAATGTTGACAAACAAGGCTATGCTGCCTATAGCCCAGGATATGTAGCCCTGGCCTACCACCTGCTAGAAGAACAAATATTTTTAATTGAAGACTGGCTGAGAAACATCAGAATGGACCTCGTTGAGACCCTCAAGAGGATGCTCTTTCCTAGAAGAAACTTTAGAACCAAGCCAACAGGAGAATATGATACTGTGAGCTTAAGGACCCCTTACAGGTTCATTGCCTTAATGCTCAATAGAATTTTTGGAAGAGCTCATGGAAAAAGCTTCAAATTGGAGTGGATGCTGATTATTTTTTATGTCGTGACACAGGGGACCATTTTCAACTGGGCCAACATAGCGTTGAATAGTATTTCAGCCTGTGCGGCCTCAACTTTGGGAGGAGTGTCCCAAAAGAGGTCAGAATTTTACATGAGCGCCATACTCATTGATTGCATACTGTGCAATCAACCTTTCCCCGGCCTAAGATGCATCTCGGACCGAGAAAGGATACCTATCTACTCCGCATAAAAACCACTGTGGGCTCACAAGTACCATAATCATTACAGGGAGTTCTATGATCATTTTATCATGCCATTGTATACTCTTATTTTCCTGAAAGAATGTGACTGCATGTCTGAGGAGGCACTGCAGGTGATTGAGGAATATGCTGATTATTACCTGACTGAGGAGGGGCTCTATTTCAGAATGTTTGGAGGCTCTAGAGCACCCTCCTTGCTGCCCAAATATGCCACCGACTATATAGTTCATAAAGAGGCAATTAGGCAAGTCTTCCTGGATGGCATAGGAATATTTTTATTTGAACAAAAGAAGGCTGCATATCCTCCTCTTCCTTTCAGGTTGGGGAGTTATAAGTTTACCAGAGTAAAGAAGGCAGATGAATTTGTGGAGGAATTAGAAAAGTTTCATTTTGGTGAAATTCCCTTCCACAGGAATGACTCCCACAACAAGGTTGTTGAACACTACAAAGAGGCCAATGTCCGCTTTGAATACACCCACCATTGGGACAAAGAAGATTCCATCTTCCGCAGTGCATTGAACATAACAGCCTTGAGGAAAAGGTTCAAAAAAAGATCACCACCAAAGGTGGAAAGGGGCAGGATGAGCAAGCAAAAGCCAATGAGGAAACCAGGAAAAGAAACAAGGAAGCCCAAAGGTTAGACCAAGAAGCCAAGGGGTGGCTGAAGGGAGAAGAAGAAAAGAATAGAAGAGCTGCACAAGAGGCACCTAGAAAAGCAGAAGAAGATGCCAGACTTGAAGAAAAAGAAAGAAAAAGGAAGCTAGATGAGGAGCTTCAAAAACAGGAGGCAAAGAGGATGAAGCTGACCCAGACAATGACAGAACAGTCAGCCTCTAACACAGCTGACATTCAGACCCAAGACGTGGAGAACCCAGAGCTTCAGGACCCAGAAGTACCTGCTGTTAGCACACCTGGACAATCTATGGTCCCCACACTCAGACTGGTCCCCTTTAAATAGAAGATAGGGGAAGAAGTCCCCGATTTTAATACCATCTTCTATGACAAGGAAATAAAAAGGATAGTGAAAAGAACTGGAAAGAAGGTTGAAACAGGGGGCCTGTCTGGGAAGATGATAACTGGTACGACTATTGTATACAGAATAGACCGAGACCCCAGATTTAGTATTAGAGCAGGGGCTACATTGATCCATGCTACAGAGGACAATGTAGATAAGATAATGACAGATCTGGAGTAATCTAAGAAGTCTTCTTCTCAACTGAAAGACACATTAAGAAAGGAGAGAGAACAAAATAACAAGTTGAAGAGAAAATTTGAAGACGTGCAAAAAGAGATAAAGTCTTCAAAGGCTGAATTGCAGGTTCTCCAAGCAGAAAGAAGATCTATGGAGATTTCCCATGAGTGTCTCGAGAGAATACAAAAAGAATATCAAGAACTGAGGGCAGAAAAGGAGCAGCTGCAAGGAAAGATAGAAGATCTAGAGCTGAAAAAGACCACCTTGGAGGTGAATGAAAGGCAATCTGAAGAACAAGAGGCAAATCTTCAAGAGCAAATTACCTCTCTGACAGCAGCTTTCAAGGAATCCAAATAACAATAGGTTAACCTCCATCCTTTCAAAGATCATGTGCTGGCACATAAAGCCAATATGCTGCGGTTGCAGACAGCCATAGAAGAAGAAAGATGCAGGGTTTTGCAAGTAGATGGTCGGTTGGAGGAGATTTTAGAGACCTCCTCTTATTTTGTTGATATATCTTAGGACATCCTGGAAGTCCTGACAGCAAGGATGGCAAGGCTAGAGGACATTGAAGAAGTTCCTGCAGAGCTTCCCTCGAAATATTGACAGACCCTTAAGCAGGATTATGACTTACTTTAATTTTCTATTAATACAGCTGAGGAATTCAAAAAGGCTGTTAGAAAGACAAAAGGGGCATGCACATAGTTCTTCAGAAGGCTCCTGATTACCTACAACTAGTGTCAAGTAGAAGCTGAGCAGAGACTGGATGCTTTTCCAGACCACAACTTGTTTGTGGAAATTTTGCAGAAAAGGCACCAAGAAGAGGAAAAAAAAATACAGCACATTAAAGCTCTTGATGACCAGACCTTAAGGAATGAGGTAGATCATTCCGCAGTCAGTGTGCAGCTATTAGAAGATCAGCTTTGTTTCAGTGTAGCCAGAATTGAAACCATCAAGAACCAGGCTGCAAAGTTCGAGATAAATATTCATTTTTTGGAACCTTTTGAGTTTGAAGGCCTCGACTCAGAGGCTTTAGCTTGGAAGAAATTTCCAAATGCTCAAGTGGGACCCTCCTCGTGAACATTGGTTCATTTTTGTAATCTGCTGCAATTTTGTAAACACTTAGTGAAAGCAAAGTTTTGGGAGGCGAAAAGTTGGGGAAGCCCAAGAGTTATTCATGGGCATCCCAACAGTCCTATTCTTTTTGTAGAAATATAAAGGACTTAGAAGAACAAAGGGATTTTTCCTAGTAAGACAAGAAAAGAGATATTGTAAGAACTACATTTTTTTGCAATAAAGAATTATTGTTTGCTTGTCGGAGAAAGTTTGGTGGGACATTCAAATGTTATGCTATGGATTGGTGGAAGATGAACTATTTCGTTTTTCCATCTTTTTTCCATTAACTGTGAGATCGTTCTAACTCTTAGGGCCTATTTTCTTGCTTGAATGATTTCTGGTTTATTCTATGAAATTACTACCATGAGTAATGAATGTTGTTCATAAGCAATTGGTTGTCTGATTGTCTAAATATCTTTGATCGCATGTGTTGTGGGAAGGAATATCAGCTATCTATAATTTCTCTTTATAATGCATGTATAATACACATTATTCATTGATAAGTTACATTTCATCTCCCCGGGGATAGGTAGATAGCTATATTTACTTTATTACTGTGTATGTGATTTAGATGCTTGTGAGTTCTAAGACGAAAGGTAAGAACCTGCGTATCACTTTGTGACTACTCCTTACATCCTTATCACCTTGCATGTTAATTAGGCACATGCATATCATAGATTAAGTCAAAATACAAAAATATATATGGTGGACCGGGCCGCAACCAGTAAACCCTTTTAGTTTTGTTACTTGACCTATGGTAGCCAGACCACAAACCGGACGGATTCCCTACACCAAACAGTCACGGGCTAGTTGGGAACGTTGACTGGGGAGAATCCCTTGCTGTTGTTACCTGCGATTTTCTAGGCCTCAACAGGTTGATGACCACACTAAGGATGATGCCCGCATGGCATGGCATGGCATAGATAATGATGTGAAATGAAGTTGAAATCATTGTTGCATTATGACATCGTTTTGGACAAATACAGAAAATTAGTTAAAATTAGGAAATTGGCTAAGTTTGGGAATATTGGTCCAAGTAGCCTTAAAAGTGTGGTTTAGAGAAATTAGATTGAGCCTAGGAGAATTTAAAAAATTGTCCAAGTATGGAATTATTGGTAAAATCTGCATAATTTGCCTTAGGGAAATGCTCGCCACAGCTCATAGGATGATGATAAAAATATTCTGAGAGTGTGGATCTCTAGAGTGTTGTATGGTGAATCCAACCATATCTGGAAGGCTATAATAAGAGCTTTTTCAGACAGTTTGAAGAAAGTATAGAAGCATCTTCACAATAACCCACATGCTAGGAAATGTATATTATCATTTCAAACGTACAAATTTCATATATAATGAAAAAATTATTCGATAAGTTTGCCATTGATTTTCTTTATCAGCATCTTCACAATAACCCACATGCTAGGAAATGTATATTATCATTTCAAACTTGCAAATTTCATATATAATGAAAACATTATTCGATAAGTTTTCCATTGATTTTATTTACCAGTAAACTTCAATAAGTTTAATTGCTTGACAATCAGTGAGCTGATTATTCAGGTTCTTCGTTTCTTTTTCTATGTCAGCTAGTTTAGGACCCTGTATCAGCTGGGTGGCAGGTATAAGAATCTTATTTTTCAATAACTGAATCTCTTTTTATTTCTCATGCAACAACCTTTGGATACGACCAACTCCCTTATCAGATTGGCCTCTAGTAGCCAACAACTCAGTTTGCAGCTTCTTTATTTGAGTTTGGTGGGCCTTATTTTACACCTTTCTTTCCTCAATTGGTTCTCAATTTTACCTTTGGGGATCTATAACTTGGATAATGCAAGAGTGATCTTCAACAAGTTAGTAAACAAGATATCTCATTTCTGCTTGTGCAGATGAATCATGTCAGGTATGGGGATATCATCCAGGTTCATTTTTACTTCAGCAACTGTGCTCTTGCTTGCCAGGGCCAATTTCAGAATGTTTTGGATATAATCCCTGACTAGAACCAAATACACATATTGATTATAAATCTTCCTTACTTCAAAATATAATTTCAAACTCCTTTGTGAAGTCATGTCTTTGATTCCTTTGTAATATCCACTAACTCTGCTTTTTTTTTACTGGGAGGAGGAATCGATAGGTGTACTATCTGCAAATGTATACTCTTTTACCTCAAATGGAGGGCCTAATATTGTCATTTTCCTTTTACCTTTGTCTACAGCTGTATCTAGAACAATTTTTCCTTCTATTCCAAGCTTTTTCCTTTTGGGAGTTTTAGCAGTGCCCTCCTCATCGATATACATTTCCTCGGGAAACTCTCTTTTATTCTTTCCTTCTGATTTACTAGACAATGGATTAATGCTCTCGGCTACAGAAAATACCTTAAAAAATTTGGGGGCGGGGTTAGCAAAACAACAGG
>LPNX011215738.1:106785-191728 GCA_001517045.1 Pseudotsuga menziesii | reverse complement strand
TTAATAATATATATCCAATAATTAATTATAATATATAATCGGTAACTAATAATTGACATAGTACTATATTAATAGCTAATGAATTAATTGTAGAAGTTAGGACAACAGATTTGGAAAAGTAGTATGTTCATGGCAACGGACGAAAATGGTATGGAAGGGGGAATGACAGTGTTATGGAACCCAAGTATTGTTGACCTCTCTAAGTGGCAGGCCAACCATTTCTCACTAATGGCATAATTTAAGTCTTTAGGAATGGGGATCACAGGGACACTGGTCAATATATATGGGCTCAATGCTTTCCCTTAGAAGCAGACCTTCCTACGTGTTCTACACTGGCTAAGTGCATCGGCCCAAGAAGGGAATTGGATCATAGGATGGGATTTCAACTTGATCACTTCACTCCGGGAAAAGAAGGGAGGCCAGAGGGTATTGTACAAATACCAAGAATAATTCAGGGGAATGCTTGCCAATAGCCCCCTAGCAGATCTGGAAACAGGAGAAGGGTGGTTTACATGGAATAATAGGAGGGGCAGGGAGAACCTCGTTGCTTCCAGGATTTATAGATTCCTAGTGTTAGAGATAATCGTATGAGGGTATGGGTAAATAATGACAAGTGTTCTCCAACCGGCGGGCGCTAATCATTGGCCAATTAGTTTTAACTGGAATTGGTCGAATGCCCTCATGAGCAAACCCTTTTTCTTTGAATAATTCTGGCTAGAACATAAGGACTTTAGGGGGCTGGTGGAACAATGGTGGCAGGAGCTGGATACTCCTGGTGGGACAAGGATGTACAAATTCCAGTAGAAGCTCAAGGCCCTAAAAGAAAAGATACACATGTGGAACAAAGAGGACTTTGTTAACATCTTTGAGGACAAAAAAATAATTATTAAGGACATTGATCTCATCCACCAGAAATGAATGGAAAGTGGATGGGACATTGAGATAAAAGAGAAGGAGAAGAATTTGCTCAGCCAACTGGATGCAAGAGAAAGGAAGGAAGAGATATACTGGAGGCAGAAATATAGGGTCAAATGGATTCAGGAAGGGGAGAAAAACTCCAAAATTCTTCCACAACTCTATGTTCCATAATAGACTAGGCTCGAAGATCCATAGAATCAAAAGAGAATATGGGTCCCAGGTGGATACTAGGGGAGAGATCAAGGAAGAGCTTACCAGCTATTTCGAAGGGATAATGACTTAGGATGACAATGACATGGAACAAGACATTGCCTAGATCACCGCACTCATCCCTAGGACAGGAACAAGGGAGTACAATGAGATTCTCAATAAACCTATCTCCATGCAAGAGGTAGATGAAGCGGTAAGCTAGATGGCCCAAGCAAAATCCCTCAGTTCTGATGGCTTCACAACTAACTTCTTCCACTTTTTCTGGGATACGATCAAGGATGAGGTTTTGGAAATTGTGGAAGAATCAAGATGCAAGCGAGGGGTGCTCAAAGCATTCAATGCAACCTTTCTTTCCTTGATTCCGAAAGGGGAAGGTGTGGATTCTAAAGGAAAGTTCAGACCAATATCCCTATGCAACGTGATATAGAAAATTATCTCCAAGGTGATAAAGAATCGACTAAAGCCCTTCCTCCCAATTTTGATCAGTCTGGAGTAGTATGGATTTGTCGAGGGCAGACATATTCTAGATGGTATCATTGTTTTCCATGAGAAAATTTACTCTCTAAAATAGACAAAAATGCCTAGAATTCTCATTAAGCTTGACATTTCCAAGGCCTATGATAAGATCAACTAGCAATATATGGAGAAGATGCTAACAGTGTATGGATTCAGTGTGGATTGGGTGGAATGGGTGATGGATTTGGTTACTACAACCTTCTTCTCCATCTTGCTGAATGGATCCCCGACCAAGCTATTCAATCCATCTCGTGGGATTCAGAAGGGGGGCATGCTATCACCTTTTCTATTTATCCTAATGATGGAGGGCCTGAGTAAACTGATCCAAAACCAGGCTAGAGGAGGAGAAATCAGGGGTCTATCCCTTCATGAAGTTATGGAGAAACAAACTCACCAGCAATTCATGGATGACATGATTCTTATAGGGAATCCTTCAATCCAAGAAGCCCGGGCTTTCAAAAAGAGTTTAACATTCTTTGCAAAAGCATCTGGGTTGGCAGTCAATGCCGAGAAATCTTAGGTATTCTTCTTAAACACTTCACCCATTATCCAAAGGAATATGGTTCAAATTATGGGTTTTACCAGGGGATCCTTCCCCTACAAGTATATTGGAGTTCCATTGGGACTGGGAGCCATCAATGGTGTGTCATGGCAGGATCTGTTGGATAGGCTCAGGGGCAGGCTCTTAGGCCCTTAATCTTCCTTCTAGGGTGTTCCTAGTAAAATTAGTCCTCCAAGCTATGTTGATCTATCATTTTTTTGTTTTTTCTTCCCCAAAGACTGTCATAAAAGAGATAAGGAGTATTCAACGAAATTTTCTATGGGGAGTCCGAGAAGCTAAATCCAAATTCTCTCTGGCCAGCTGGGACAAATTTTTCTCTCCTAAGGACAGAGGGGGGTTGGGTCTGCGCGATCCTGAATTTATGGGAGAAATTCAAGGGGGAACAATCTAGTAGATGTCGTACAACTATTCACAGGAACCATGGGCTAATATTTGACACGTAAAATACGCCAGGGACCACCCCAAGACCCACTTGATTCAATTTAATGAGGAACCACCAAGATCACACATTTGGACGAAGGATCTGGAGGGACACAAGGTAGTATAGGAGCATAGCTTCTTGGAAGTCAAGGTAGGGGATGATGCCAAATTTTGGGATGACTTATGGAACCAACTACCTAAACTAGGGATCAACCCTCGCTGGTAGCACATATGAGCTAAAGGGATCGAGGAGGGAAAGATCAAAGTGTGTAATTACTGGGAGGAAGGAACTCAGCGGGATCATCGACGATGGCTGATTCATGATAGGGATGATGACCGGATTTCAGAGGACAACCTTAGCTCATTCAAGGAGTAAATCCATGAAATGTGCATTCTGCACAAAGATGGGGATGATGCCCTGCGATAGGGATACAAACAAAAAGGATCATTTAACGTAAAATAATCCTACGATATCTGAATCAGGGGCTAGGAAGGGGAGGATGAAATATGGAAGAAAGTCTGGGATACCAACCCCTAGCCAAATATTGCTACCTTCTGTTGGATGGTTTTCTGATGAAGAATATTAACAGAGGAAAACTTGTGTAGCAGGGGAATCCATGGTCCCTTACGATGCTTCATTTGCTTAGCACATGAGGAGAGCATGAGACATATGCTCTATTCATTCCCCTTTACTGCAACGCAATGGGATAGGGGTGATCAGGACTTTAGAAGGAGTGATCGATGTCGAGGTGATCCAGGACAAACTTTGAGGGACTGGAACCCCCAAAGCCTTCAAAAATCAAATATTGTGGGTCATCTGGCAAGCATTCCTGGGAATTGTCATGTGGGAGGTGTGGAAGGAGAGAAATTGTTGAATATTCAGGGGCAAGCAACGAACGCATGAAGAGGTTTGGGGGACTCTTGCTACGAACATCTTGGAAACTATTCGTAGCATGCAATGGAGTGAGGAAGACAAAGAGTTTTCAATACCGTAAAATATCATTGCGGACGGTTGGGGGTTGGACAAAGGAACTCTCGATGGTCTACGACAAAAAGTTAAAAGTTGCATAGTTTCTAGTCCTAATTCCCTGGAGCCGCCTCCTTGCCTAGTTTTCAAACTCAACTTTAATGGCGTGGTGAAGGGTAATCCAAAAACGGCTGATTGTGGTGGAGTTTGCAGAAACTTGACTGTGGATATTCTTCAAATTTTTTATGGTTCCATGGGGATTGACACCAACAAATCTGCGGAACTTGAAGGTATGCTCCAAGGTCTCAGAATCATTCTCAGGGAAGTATGGCTACCAAAAATAGTCAAAGGGGACTTGAACATCCTATTCTAGATGGAAAAGCAGCTCACCAACGTGAAGGAAACTGAGAAGGTCTCATCCAGTTGGCACTTAGCCAACAGGATGGAAATCCTATGTAGCTTGGTGATGCCACACCTTGTGGTCTCCTTCCACCACGTAAAAAAGTATGCAAATTGGGTAGTGGACATGCTAGAAAACATCGCTGTGAAGGGGATTGGGGTCCACAAGTCGAGACAAATGGAGGATTTTAGAGTGGAGCAGTGGGTTTCACACTGTAGACAATTGACCACACAAGATGTTGGTACAATCAGACAAATGGTGGGTGATATGACTGGTCATCATGGAAAAGACAGGAGGTGGAGGGATCCCTTCATGGATCCAGTCCACTCACATGCATGATCATGAAAATATGTCCATCTTAATTCAGAGCAGTCACCTCGCTCTTAATCTAGGGTATAGATCCTGGATTGAAAGGAGAAGAAAGAAATATTTTCTGCAGAATAGGAATTTGGGATTAATGATGGGAATGATGACTAAGTGTGTGTTGGGTATGGGGGTGATCATCAGATACGAGAGATCGTGGGCTCGTACAGAACCATTAAGAAAACCACGTCTCTCCTCCTTATTCATACTGATGAGGCGGCATGGCATTTCATCCGCTACCTATGGAATGAGTCTGTCGGCCTAATAGTGATTAGGAGTAGTGAGCCCTGTTTGGATTTGTACAGCAAATTAGTGAGGAAGTGGGAGGTGAAGTGCAAGATGGCCCCTCCACGTGGAAGTCATGGAAAGACAAACATGGGAAGAGCCTTAACTTTGATCCACATAAAATGGAAGGGGGCAGCCAAGAGGGGAAAGGGAACTGCCACTCGACCCAACTCTAGGCCCAAGCGGCCACTGAGTTCTTTAAATAATGCATTTTGTTGATCTCCCACAAACCTATGGAGAGGGTGGAAAAGGACCTATGGGAACAAGTGAAAGCCATGCCAATTGACGAAGTCTGCCAGGAAGTCAAGGACTGGGTCGTGGACCCTGGATGTACTGTTGGTCGGGCATCGACCTATGATCGTATTATTACGCTATACTGGTTAATATGAACCTGGTAATGCATGTCTCGCTTAACATTGAACCTAGAAAGGAAGAGGTGGCAGCCAAAAAGGAAGGGGGTGAGGAGCCCATAAGGGCTTGCAAAGACGACAATGAAGACTATCGACTGATGCATCGAAAGGTTGATCAAATCACTAACTGGTTGGGAATTTCCCTTTATCATCCGACGATGGAGCAACAGGCTGAAGAACGACCCATCTGGAAGAACAAAGGCCTGGGAGTGGAGAGCACGAGAGGTTCATTCCCTTAGCGTGTAGCGGATCTGGTGCAGAACTCTGGTTTTCCACATTATGACCCTCTTCCTTAATTCTGAGGCTCTGTCTAAGTTGTTGTTTTTGCTCGAATAGTATTCACTCAATGTCAATAGTCAAAGATAAGGTCAAAAGTTGTATGTCTTCTAGATGTGGTTTTAATGTTGGGATCGACCTCTATTTTTCTGGGATATCCCTTTTTTGGGGAAAATAAGGCTTTTGTGGGGGTTAATGACTGTAAAGTTGTTTATGGCTGGGGGTTGGGATCTGATATGTCGAGGCCTGTGTGTTGGTCGATTCTATACTCTCTAATTTCATAGTAGTACAATCATATTTATTTACAAAAAAACTAATGAATTAATTACACATTATAATCGATGCAAAGGACAACATATTGTGCTAGTTATTAATTAATTAATTAGTAGTAATTATATTCAATTATTTTTATTGATGTTATTAATGATAAGTTTTATTAATCATATAATTAAAGTCATTAATGTAATAACATTTCATTTAGTGTGACACAAGGATGAAGACTTTAATATTTTGTTACATTGCAACAATGACATGGTGAACATATATGGCTGTCACATTGCCACAATAACCTGGTTCAGATTATGTCAAATTGCTATAGGCCTAAATGATTAAGTTGCAATCCTGTCTCAAAGAACACATCATTGATACCAATCATAATCAAGTTAACAAATATGCAATCGTCGAACACTCCTTCAAGTCTAAACATCACATTTGTTTCTATCAAACTAAAATCCTTGCCTCCACTTTTCATTATTCATCAAGACTCATTAGAGAAGCCACCAAAATTGAAAAACATCATAACAACTTTAATCGAGAAGATGTCTATGAATTAAGTCAGCCTTGGAGACCTCTGATCCATCAACTTACTCACAATAGATACCTTACTCATTTACTCACTACTCTTTCTTTCTTACTTTTTCACCCTATGTTTTTATTATTTTAATTTTATTTTATTTATTCTTATTTTAATTAGTTAATTTATATATTATGAATGCTTACCTTTCTATCTTTTATCAATTACACCCCCTTTCTAGGATTTTAAGATTTATTTCATTAAGTCAAATCCTTAATTCCATCTTTTTACTCCACTTTCAATTTTCCCTTTATATTTAATTATCGTATATATTTTTATTTTATTTTTTCTTTTAGTTCTAACTATATTTTAAACTAAAACAATTACTTATTAATTATCGAATTAACTCCACTTTTTTAATCATTTGAATATTTTCAACTACTATATTTAAATTTCCATCATTTTTATTTCTTTTAATCTTTTTAACCTTTGGCTTTTCTCCACCTAAGTTTAAATAATAAATAAATAAATAAATAAATAAAGTCTTCTCTTTAATAAAAGAATTTATTTATTTTATTATATTATTCAATTTTTCAACCTTATTTTTCTCAATGGTATCCCCAAACATTTTTATCTATAATTTTTATAATTAACAACTAGTTTTTAATTTTCTATATATATTCTACAACCCTCTTCTTTTCTATTTTGCCATTACTTCGAATGATCCTGATGATGGGTAGAGGGTCCGTTTGAAATGAGTCGATCACTTTTAAATTTATACAAAGTGCAAATCCATAATCTTGCACACAATAACAATTGTAATGGTTGTCATATATTATGTCATCTTGTGATGTTTGCATTGGTTGAATTATATGAAATAGTGACATCCATTATAATTGGGTGCATGAAATTATGACATGATCCACAATGCAATGTTGAATAGTGATTGTGTTGGACACTAGTTAAACATGTTTCACCATGGTCATTTAATTCTTACTATAGTTCACTTTGGTTGGCTATGGATTACTTTCATTCATAACGGTTGTCTATTTTTTATTATGTGTGGCAATGTTTTAATCTCATTAACCATGCTTGATTATGGTTGACAATCATATACCTTGGTTAGAACATTGATTTCTGTGATTGACTTTAGGTAACCAAGGTTGACTATGGTTGACCATTTTTGGATATGGTAGACTATGGTTAGAAATCTATGATGAATATGGTTAACCAAAGTTGTTATCCATGCTTGTCATTTTACTCGATTGCAATATTAATTATGGTTACATCACATTGAAATAGTTCGTTTCTAGTCACTTATGTCAAATCGCTACATTCTATAACATGGTGATATCGCATCGAAACATTAAAAAAGGGTTATTTCATACTGTGACATTAATAGAGATGACCATGGTTGACATTAAACGTTGAATTTAACATGATGAATTTAATTGATGACTATAGTTGGAAATTTTTATATAAAATGACACAAGGGAAATCCTTTACTATTATGTTATATTGAAACAACCACACGTCAAACATATGACGACATGTCATATTGGAACAATAAACTTGTTTCGTTTATGTGAGATTACTATGTACATTCGTGAATGATTATGTCAGATTGGGAACTTTCCCAAGGGTTATATTGGATTGCAATGACCATCATATGGTGCATCGGATTGCAACATTCACATTGGTTGACTTATATCAAACAGTGACATTCATCATTAGGTACACCACATTGCGATATGATTCAAGGGTTATGTGACAATGGGAAGTTTGAAAGGGGTTGGGTCGGACTCTTGATAAACATGGTTGATCAAGTTTGACTATGGTTGACTTTGGTTGGCTATGGTTTTCATTAACTATGATTGGACATGTTAGATTATACATGAGAATGCGATAATGTCGTTAAACATGTTTGACTATGGTTGATAATTATGTAGGAACTTCGTTAAAGCATGGGTTTTCTAAAGTTGACTTTAGCTAACCGTGGTTAACCATGTTGGTCATGTTTGACTATGGTTGACCATGTTTGAATATGGTAGAGTATGGTTTTAAATGTATGACAACTATGGTTAAGCACAGGTGTTGGCCATGTTAGACATTTTGCTCGATGACAATATTAATGTATGGTTACATCACATTGCAAAATTCATTTCTATTTACTTAGGTGAAATTGCTACATTCCACAATGGCTATGTCACATTCCAACATTAAAAAAGGGACATGTCACATTATGACATTAAGAGGGATGACCATGGTTGAGAATAAAAGGTTGAGTTTAACATGATGACTTTAACATATGAGTATGGTTGGAAAGTTTTATTGAATGTGACACAAAGAGTAAGATTTTACTATTATGTTACATTGCAACAACAAGAGGTCAAATATATGACTATATACTGTGATAATACCCTTGTTTATTATTTATTTGTGTGCTATGTACATTCCAAAATTATTGTGCTGAGAGGCGCTCTACATCCTAGTATGGGAAGATCTTGTAGGGTTATGTAACATTATGGGGATATCTTGTAACATTACATAACATTATGTAACATTATGTAACATTGTGTCGGCTATAAATAATAGAAAAAATAAAATAAAAAAATAAATATATGAAAACCAAGATCCAAATTTATAAAACACATATTTCCGACAAAGAAAAGAGAAAGGAAAATGAGCAGCGAGTATGTAATATATTTAAAATTTTAATTTTAATTTAGATCTAAATGCTCCAGCAAAGGGAGACTGGGAAATATAGATTTGGAAATATACAATGTGAGATTTGTATAAATATGAATGTTGGCTTGGAAACTAATGCAAAATCAATGCACGCAAAGGAACTACTTACAGAAATTAGATCCCATGCTAAGCACACAATGCGTTGTCCAATTAATTACGATTTGGCATGTGCTACATTACGGTTTGGCAGTATTATTGTCTGTATTTTTATATATATAGTTTGGAAATCTGGATCAGATTGGTTATGTGGTAATGCATGATGCCTGCGATCTAAAATTCTGTATATAATAACCATTATTGAGTTGTGATCCAAACTTTTAATCCATGGAATGTATCAGAGCCGAGCTTTGTATGAGATCTCCTTTTTCTGCGTTGACCCATTGATGATATTTGTGCCTGCGATTTTATCTCAACTCTGTAATCGCTTTCCTTTTTTCTGCGTTGGTAGATACAGGTCGACATAGTTTGTATAAATATGTGTTATTATTTATAGTTTGCATTGAGGTATTATAGTAATATTGTGAGAGATATGAAATATATACTTTTCCTTTGCCAAAATTGGCATGGATTTGTGAAGGTATTATACTTGCTACATATCTAAAAATTATGCATTTTCATTTCTCCAATGTTTGCGATAATGTGTGATTTAACATCTTTTCCAAATTGTGTGCTTAGCATGGGATCTAATTTCCGTAAGTAGTTCCTTTGTGTACGTTAACTTTGTATATATAAATATATCTATTAATATATATATTAAAATATAAATATATTAAATAAATTAAATTAAAATACAATTTTAATTTTAATTTATATTATTTTAAATTTAAATTAATATTTATATTGAATATAAAATTAATATTTATATTAATATGATGATGTAAATTGTCATAAGAGAGAAACCTCATATATATTTCAATATATGTAAACCCCGTTATGTATTGAAATATAGATTTAGATTAAATTCTTTAATTTAAATCTGTCAAGGTGCAAGCCTCTTCTTAGGTATTGCACTCAAGGAGGTTTGCACCTCGTGAGATTTGATCCCTCTTGGCACTTGATAGAGCCTAGTATCTGGGTCTAGGATGCTTATGTCACAATGGGGAATTCCCTAAGCATCATGTTGGATTGCAATGCTTGTTATATGTTACGTCAGATTACGACATTCACATTGATTGACTTATAAAAAATAATAACAATCGTCACTAGTTACACCACATTGTGACATGATTCAAGGGTTATTTAACAATGCAATTTTCAAAATGGGTTGTGTTTGACTCTTGTTAAACATGGTTAATGAAGTTTGAATATGGTTGAGTTTGGATGACAGTGCTTTTCATTGACAATGATTGGCCATAATTGATTATGTGTGAGACTATTTTAATGTCATTAGCCATGTTTGATTATGGTTGAAAATCATAAGTCTGTGTTATAGCATGTGTTTCGACAATTGAATTTAGGTAATCTTAGTTGACCATGTTTGACTACGATTGACCATGTTTGACTATGGTTGACTATGCTTTGAAATTTATGATGATTATGACTTACCATAGTTGTTAACCATGTGGAGATATTGTCCAAGTTGGCCAATTTATTGGATTGCAATATTAATTTATAGTTACGTCTCATAGTGATGGTCATTTCTACTCACTTAGGTGAAATTGCTATGTTCCACAATGGTTATGTTGCAATGCAACATTCAAAAAGGGTTGTCACAAACCCATAATAGAATCCATAATTTTTTTTCTTTACTATTTATTATTATCTTTGTTGTATCATGTAATTATTGGTCGCAACATATTTATAATCGTTGTCACATATATTTATGCATGTAAGTTTAACTTGATTTGTTTAACATTTGCTTGATAGGTTAAGCCCCCACATTGTGGCGTTTCCTGCAAGTAGCGATTGTTATGTCGCAGTATCGCTAAGGTGATGTTTGTAGTCATTTATTATTAATGTTTAGGGTGTTAGGAATCAAGAGCTAAGACTAAAGCTATGGATTAGTCCTAGCGACCCTTAAGGTTTATCCTGTTGTTAATTTCACCCTTCAAAATTCATGTTTGGAAAGGGTGGTTGTATGAATAAATTTATTAAGTGTTTTAACTAAAAGTAGACCTTTGTAAGCACTTAAGACAAAGGCCTTATCCCACGGGCTATACAAATCAATGAGTGGTGGTTTACTCAATGATTCACGATGTGAAAGTTTTAACATATGATATGAGGTATATAGTATATGATTCTTGACATGAAAGGGTATGACAGTTGAAGGAATTCATTTGTGGATTCTAACGAAAATGCTCTAATGGTTTGTCATAAGGTTTTAGGCCTTATCCTTGGCCGCGAGTTGATAGCACAGTTAGGTGGATTCAATGACATGTCTTGTTCACATGCATTGTGTCCTGAGAAGGATCTTAAGCCTCCACTTGTCATGATCTGTTGCAAGGGTTTTTCAAAGGTTTAATGCGTAATTAATTTTTCATGAGGGTTTGGATTCATTTATTTGGTCAGTATTTTTTTTTGTGAAAGGACTCACCCACTCCATGGTTGCATTGCACCAGTCTTACCCATTGTTCTTCATGGCCTATTAAGGAATGTTTTGTTTTGGTATGTACCTATGTTTTTATTGGAGGTTTTTTTTATAAGTTGGTTAATGGTAGTGTGGTCGCCATTACAACCTCAGCCTTTCTGGTTCATCGTGGGGTTATGAAGGGAAATCCATTCTCCTTCATAGTGTTTTGCAAAGGCTTTGTATCATGCCGATATTTTAACCAGGTAAGGAAAGACACTCCTCCATTTGCATTTTGAAAATTTGAATTTTGATAGTTTAATTCCAATTACAAATTTTAACATATATATTTCTATTATGTGTACGCAGAGGAGGAAAAAGGGGAACCCATGAAGAGCCTACCCCTTGCCCTCTACGCATCTATCCATGGTAATTTTAACCTCACCCTGTCAGTCTTATGAGATAATCAATTCATTTATATGAAAGGGGTTTTATAACTTTGAAAACTTATGTCCATATGGATCTAGGTTGCTAATGAAGCTTTGTGTGAACCTAGCTTCATTCTCAAGGACCATATTTTGTTTTGAAAGGTAAGGGTTTACACAACAATTTTTTCTACTTAGTTACACTAGTTATAGTTTATAATGTATAAATTGTAACAATATGTAAATGTGGAATGTAGGTCTCCAAGCCTGGCCTGGTAAGAGTGACAATAGGGTCACCTCCTCTCATGCCTCCTTCTTCTATGTACAAAGGTGAGGAATTTCCTTTGACTCTGTTTAGTGGGGAGAATGCAAGTTCTTTAATCTAGTCTCTACCAATTATACTAACACTACTTATATGTTTTTGTGCATGTATCTACCAATGTGATTTTTGGCTTGGTTTGCACGAATGGATCCGCCAACAGTCAATATGATAAGACTCTTGTAGATTCAGGGTTACAATGGTTTCCCATTAGTTCGTAGTCCAAGAATGGATAGGGATTTCACAACTGCTGTAAAGATAAGTTTTATTCTTCTTTTTAAAAACCCTTATGGGTCTATACTTGGATTCACTAGCTTATAGTGTGGCTTCACAACCTCTCACATTCTACCGTGTTTGATTTGCAATCCTATTCGAATGTACATTTCATTTCTAGTTCTATACTATGGATTCCAACATATTGGATTACGACCATGATAATGTTGACAATTGGAGGTGTTTGTTAATATTTGGTCTATGATTTTGGTTGAGATTATCCTTTTGAAGCTCGTATCTCAATAAAGATTGTTATGTCCTTTTAGAAAATATGGTTCGGTTGTGAATTGAACTCTTTTAATAGAGAGATCTATCCTTGGGTATGGATACTCGAGAATAGAGACTGTGCATTTGTATTATGTTTATTGACATGATAATAGATTTAATCTATGAATTTATCTAGATATGATTATTGTTCAGTTTGTAATGTAGATCAGTAAGTTGGACAAGTGTTGATTAACTTGTAAAATATTATTATGTTGGAAACTACTATGATACCATCATTTAGTTTGATTTTGGTTTGTTGGAATGTTTATATTGGTCCCAAACGAGTATGAATACCCAACTGACAAAGGCTGTAAAATTTGATTAATGTTGGTTTAAACATAGATCTATGGATTCACTTATTTAGTTTATTATTGAGTGAAGGAAGCCTTTCTACTCTACTCTGTATATATATGAATAATTTGTTTCATTGTCTTCCATTTTTTTCATTTAGTTCTTTTATTTATTTGTATATCTAGAACTTCCCTAAACTGGGCATGAATACCCAAACATATATTAGATTTATTAATTTATATATGTATTGTTTAAAACATAAATAGGCTCTGTATGAAATCCTTCGAGTCTCAGAGGAAATATGATTATTATACCTTTTCTTAGATATAATTATTACTTCGATGTGTATTTAAAATACATTAAAAATATACGTATATATAATCACAATATAGGCAATATATATGATTTGATTATTACTCTGGTTGACTGAATATATGATTGGTAGATTGTAATACATACTTCAGATGTTTTAGTTGTATTAAATTTAGATCCACTCTAATCTGGGTATGGAATCCCAAACTAGGTTGAATATGTATATAATATTTTCATAATTAATTTTACACTGAGATATTAAAATTTGTGATTCTTTTCCATTCCATAAATAAATAACAATTTATACTAAAACCGAATATGGAAATAGGTAAAACGGTTAGGAAAAAATGCATAATAAAATCCTCAGTTAACAAAATGCATTTACAATTCTAAAATAAATACAAACTATAATTATCATTACTAAATAGTTAATATTTTAGTGAGGAACCTGCCACCATAGTCAGGAAAATAGAACAGAAGTTGTCGTTCCTCCCAACCAACTCCTGAATAAACCAAGTCTTACTTTCTCTAGAACCCCCAAGACTGTTTGTTGAATCACAAGGAAAAAATTCGATCAATGTGCGATCTATTTGCATCAACATATCAATTCCCCATCCATTAACCTCCTTCTTGCTTGATGGACATACTTTTTTATAGTATTTTGCCTAGGACTTGGTCATTTATGAGCATTCTACTCTTTAGGGCTCCATAAAGAGTCTTGACCTGATTTTGGGGAAGATGTCTTTTGCATCACTTGAGTTCTCACTCAGCACTTTTCACCATTTGTCATTTCCCCTTATGGGTTAGCAAACACTCTTTCAACAACTACTTCAGTTATGATTCCTCTCAGTGTTTTAATTATTAAATAATAAAAATCCATTACATTCATTTTGAATTTCTTGTCAAAATTAAAAATAAATAAATAATTATTCCAAGAAATAATAAATTATAATTATTTGGTGTATTACATACACCTTCCCTTAAAGGATAACACCGTCCTCAGTGTTATTATTTTTTTTTCTTTATTTTTCCATTATTTCATCTTAAAATAGAATCGGATATGCGTCCCGCATATTACTTTCCAATTCCCAAGTGAACTCCTCTAGACTAAGGTGCTTCTATTGCACCTTGATTTCTCTGATGGTACGATTACAGAGTAAAAGTTCTCTCTTGTCAAGAACACGCTCCAGTTCCATGTGAAACTCTCCTTCAAGTTCCACCTGGGTAACATTCTAGTCAATCACATGAGTAGCATCATTAACATATTTCTTCAAAATGGAAACATGAAAAAAATTATGTACTTTTATTGTAGGTGGTAATGCTAACTGTTATGCTACCGATCCAATGTTTTCCAAAATTTCAAATGACCCACAATACTTGGGTTCCAACTTTGAGTATTTTCCCAATATTATGGAGATTTTATTTGGTTTTACCTTTATGTACACATGTTCTCCTACCTAGAAATCTTGAGGAGTTCTTTTCAATTTTTCATAACTCTTTTCCTGTCTTGGGAAACCTTCAAATTTTGATGTACTTGTTTCACTGTTAGTTCCATATCTTTCAATATTTTAGGTCCTAACATTAATCCGTTGATGGAACTACCCCAAGAAATTGGAGTGTTACACTTCCCTCCATATATAATTTCAAATGGATTCATTCCAACTGATACTTGGAAGTGATTTTTATACACAAGTTTTCCTAGGTGAAAGTGATATTCCCACTTACAAGGTTTATCCATTACGCACATTCCAAGCATGTCTTCTAGAATCTGATTTACTCTTTTAGTTTGTCTGTCAGTTTGAGGATGATATGTAGTGCTAAAATTCAATTATGTACCTAGTCTTAAACAAGGATTTCCAAAAATCTCCTATAAATATTACATCTCTATCTGAGATTACTGCTTTAGGTACATCGTGCAATATGAAAATTTTATTCATAAGTATATCAGCAATGTTAACAACCTTATAAGTAGATTTTACCGGAATAAATTGAGTTACTTTACTTAAATTATCCACTACGACCATGATTGAGACATGTTGTTTAATATTAATCTTAGATAAACCTGTTATGAAATCCATGCTAATAACTTCGCATTTCCATACCAGAATGGGTAATGGTTGTAATAATGTGGGATGTTGGTGTTCAGACTTTATTTGTTGACATTCAATGGAGCGTTCTAAATATTGTGGTACTTCTTTATTCATATTAGGTCAAAAGAAATCTTTTCTTTTCATAGTAATCATTTTCTGATATCTAGGGTGTCCTTAATAAGGCCATTTATGTAATTCGTCCATGACAGTTAATTTAATATCTTCTGAATTTGGTATATATAATCTACCTTTATGTAGTAATAACCCTCTTCCATTCAGACTAAGATCTGATTTTATTTGATTCCTTTCATTTTCTATGGTCTTTTCTTTTACGTTTTGATTCCTTTCATTATCTACATTTAAAATTTTATTTTCTAAATCTAATTCATAGTTTCTACCCGCATACATCAAGCTTGCGTTATGATTCAAAGTGTCTACAACTTTATTCTCTTTTTTTTATATGTTTTATTTCAAAATCATATTCGCTTAGAAATGATAACCACATAGCTTGTCTAGTGTTAAGGTTTTGTTCATCAAACACGTATTTTAAACTTATATTATCTGGCATTAGTAAGAATCTTCTTCCAATGAGGTAGTGTTGCGACATTTTTAGTGCATGTATGATGGAAGCTAGTTCTAGGTCATGAGTTGTGTAATTCTTCTCTTGCTCTTTTAACTTCCTAGGCTCATATTTTACAACATATTTTTCTTGAATTGGTACTCTGCATAAACCTTCTTTACATGCTTCGGTGGATATGAAAAAATTCTTAAAAGGATAAACAATTTTTAAAATAGGAGATGTGGTGAACAAGTGTTTTAATTTATTAAAAATTCTTGTACATTTTTCACTCCAATCAAATTTCTTACCTTTCTACTGTAATAAAGTAATGGGGTATGCTATCTTAGAAGTCCTTCAATTATTTTTTGATAGTAGCCAGTGATCCTCATGAATGATCTTACGTCGTTTACATTCTTTGGAACATGTCATTAAATGATAGCCTTTATCTTATTGGGATCGACTGATATCCCATACTTAGACACCATGTTCCCTAGATACTTAATTATGTCTTTAAAGAAATCGCACTTGCTAAACTTAGCAAATAGTTGTTCCCTTAACTCTTGTAAAATTATTTTTAACTGTTCTTCATGCTCTTGTTTATTTTTAGAGTAGATCAATATGTCATCGATAAAGACTACTATGAATTTGTTTAAGTATTTGCTTAAAATACTATTCATTAAAGACATAAAATTTGCCAAGGCGTTTGTTAACCCAAAGGGAATCACGAAAAAATCGTAATGGCTGTATGGTTCGAAAAGCATTTTTAAAGATGTCTTCATCCTTGATCCATACTTGATGGTATCCAGATCTTAAATCAATTTTTGGGAAGATGGTTTCCCCTTGAAACTAACCAAATAGATCATCAATTTGGGGAAAAGGATATCGATTTTTAATAGTCATTTTGTTTAGATTTCGATAATCTATACACAACCTTAGAGTGCCATACCAATGCTCCAAGGGGAAACACTAGGTCGAATGTACTTTTTATCAATTAGTTCATGTATTTTTTATTCAAGTTTAGTAATCTCTAGTATATTCATCCAATAAGGGGCCTTTGATGCTAGTACCTCCCCCCATACCAAATCGATCGTAAATTCAATACCCCTCTTCGGAGGTAGTCCAAGAAATTCTTCCAGAAATATGTTTTTAAAATATTTTAAAATTGTTATATCTTTTATTTTAAGTTGATTATATTTCTCATTGTCGTCCATTAGGTAGACTGCAAAAACTTTGCATCCCTTACATACTGAACTTTTCATCTGTAAGGCAGAGATTTATCTTATGGTAACCTTTCTAGGAATTCATTTTACAATAATGGTATTACCTTTATCATCTAAGCATGAGAATGTTTTATCATAGCATTTAACATAAATTTATGTTTCTCTAACCATTCCATTCCTATCAACAAATCATAATACCCTAACAGTAATATATTTAAATCAACATGTGCCTTTAAATCATTCATAATAAATTAACAAATTTTCATGTAACTAGTGACCTTCTGTTTTGTTCTTGTAGCAAGTTGTACTAGCCAAGATTTTTCAAACTTATCCTGCTGAAATTTATATAATTCTACAATTCTAGCTGTTGCATAACTTAGAATTGCACCTGGATCAATCAATATAGAAATGGGTTTGTCCTTATTCATACCTTCAATTTTGATGATTGATGTCTCATGGTCTGCTTTTTGGTTCTCCAATGATGCACTGATTCTGGGCTTGCTTCTTTCCATATCACCCACTCAGAGTAGCTTCTTTAATTGAGTGGACACTATTACATTTGTATTTCTTATGGGGAAATCTTTAATGTAATGTGGCTCACCACATTCCCAACATTTTAGTCGTTCCCTTTGTGTAGTATTATTATTATAGGCAGTGGGTGGTTCCCTTTCTTTTTCTACAGGATTCAATGGATTAAAGTGTTTATAATTATTCCCTTGATATCCCCGATAGTTATTCCCAGTGTTCTTATAAAACTTAGTATTTTTCTTTTTCAGTTCAAAGTTTCCATTGGTTTTAGTTTTCCAATTAGTTATGTTTTCCCTTTTTTTCTTATTCTGATCCTAGCATAATTTTCCTTTTCTAATTCTCTCTACCAAAGTTTTCGGATTATCGTACTCTATTCTCTCTTTGAACATAAGAGGTAAACAAATGATGAAACATTGTATTTTTGATTTCTAGTCAATGATATAAGGCACATAATGAAGCAAACTTAAGAATTTACTGCAAATTGCTTTCATGGTCATGGCACCTAATCTTAATTTGTAAAAAAATTTAGATTTTTTTGTAATATTTTTCTGATAAATACTTTCATTTAAAATGTTTCTTGAATGTTTCCAACATTACATAATGTTCTTTTATCCATTTTACTTTCTTTATGTCTTGCCACCAGATATATTCTTTACTTGTTAAGTTATAGCTAGCCATTTTTTTTAATTCATCGGAATAGTTATAAATATGGAAAAAAAATCATTCCATATAACCAAAATTTTGCTTCTTCTCCTTTCTTGATCTCTTCGTTAAACATAAGAGGTTTGATCTTTTTGAATTCACCCGAAATTTCTTCATACGATTTGTATTTCTTTTTCTTCTGGTTATTATATCTACTTTCACTAGAATCTTTATGTTTTTCAATATTATGTTTAGTTGATTCTTCACTTGAAGATTCAATCTCATGTTTCAAAATTTTCAGTTTCCTTACCTTACATTTGTAAGGTGTAGTTCTTTCCATGTTAAGTTTGGGTTCCTTGTTTTTTTCTTTTTCATTGCTGTGCATTTTAGACAACATAATGTTATTTAACTCTTCATGTGCTTTCAGGATACGTTCGTTATCTTCTTAAACTCGTTTTAGTCCTTCCATTAATTCTTTTACTATTTTTTGTAATTCACATGGGTTATCGTTCCTAC
Source organism: Pseudotsuga menziesii (assembly GCA_001517045.1). NCBI lineage: Eukaryota > Viridiplantae > Streptophyta > Pinopsida > Pinales > Pinaceae > Pseudotsuga > Pseudotsuga menziesii. Next base: position 172,912 of record LPNX011215738.1, on the reverse strand, counting down.
TTTCATTTAGATTTACCCATATTTCACCATCCCTTATGTTACCTTCTTCATTGTTTATTGGGTTCCTAGGATGTGATTCCTCTTCAGCAGAAATTCCTACATCTGCCATAATTCCTGCAAAAACAAGGTTATTCTTCTCTTCCTCTTCACAATAGAGTCAAAACATAACAAAATAAAGTTAGTTTTCAGTTTTATCAGTTTCAGTGTTGGGCTTGTTCAAGCTAAGTATTGTCACCATGCTTTGATACCATTCTGTCACAAACCCATAATAAAATCCATTATTTTTTTTATTTACTATTTATTATCATTTTTTTTCGTATCATGTAATTATTGGTTGCAACATATTTATAATTTTCATCACATATATTTATGCATGTAAGTTCAAGTTGATTTGCTTAACGTTCGCTTGACATGTTACACCCCCCTGTGGCATTTCCTGCAAGTAGTGACTGTCATGTTGCAGTATCACCAAGGTGATGTTTGTATTCCTTTATTATTAATGTTTAGGGTGCTAGGACCTAATCCTAAACCTACGGATTAGTCCTAGCTACCCTTAAGGTTTATCCTTGATCTTAATTTCACCCTTCACAATTCATGTTTGGCAACGGTGGTTTTATGAATAAATTGATTAAGTGTTTGAACTAAGACTAGACCTTTGTAAGGACTTAAGCGAAAGGCCTTATCCCATAGGCTATACAAATCAATGGGTGGTAGTTTACTTTATGATTCACGATGTGAAAGTTTTAACATATGATATGAGGTATATAAAATAAGATTCTTGACATGAAAGCATATGAAGGTTGGAGGAAGGCATATGTGGATTCCATTGAAGAAGATATAATGATTTTTCATAAGGTTTTAGCTCTTATCACTGAATGTGATTTGACAACGCGACCAAGAATATTCAATGATATGTCTTGTTCACATGCATTATGGCCCTATAAGGATCTCGACCCTCCACTTGTCAAGATTTGTTGCAAGGGTTTTTCAAAGGTTCAATGCATAATTAATTTGCCGTGAGGGTTTGGATTCATTCATTTGGTCTGTGTTTGGGTTTGTTTTTGTGAAAGGAATCAACCACTCCATGGTTGTGTTGCACTAGTCATTCCCGTTGTTCTTCACGGTCTGCTAATGAACGTTTTGTTTTGGTTTGTACCTACATTTTGCTTGGAGTTTTCTTTTATGAGTTGGTTAATGGTAGTGTGGAAGCCATTACATCCTTGACCTTCCTAGTTCATCGTGGGGTTGTGAAGGGACATCCATTTGCCTTCATATTATTTTGTAGAGGATTTGCAGCCTGTCAAGCTCTTAGCCAGGTAAGGAAAGAGGCTCCTTCATTAACAATATGCAAAATCGAATTTTAATAGTTTAATGGAATTTGCAAAGTTTATCATATAGTTTTCTATTGCGTACAGGAAGCAGAGGAAAAAGGGAAATCCAAGAGGATCTAACCCCTGTCCCTATACGCGTCCATTCAAGGTTTGTTTGACCTTAGTCTGTCAGTCTTATGAAATAATCGTTTCGTTTATATGAAATTGTTTTTATAGCTTTGAAAACTTATGGGAATATGGAGTTAGGTTGCTAATGAAGCCTCGGGTGAAATTGGCTTCATTCTTAAGGTCCATACTTTGTTTGTAAAGGTAAGGTTTTACACAACAATGTTTTCCTTATTCTTTACACTAGTTACAGATTATAATGCATAAATTGTAACAATATATAAATGTGAACTGCAGGTCTCCAAGCCTGGCCTGGCAGGAGTGACAACAAGGTCATCTCCTCTTAGGCCTCCTTCTTCTCTGTATAGAGGTGAGGAATTTCCTATGAATTTGTTAAGTAGAGAGAATGCATTCTTTAACCTGGTCACTAGCAATTATACTAATGCTACTTAGTTGTTTTTTTGCATGTATCTACCGTCACAGTTTTTGTCTTGGTTTGCACAAATGGATATGCCAATATTCAATATGGTAAAACTCTTGCCGATTCAGGGTTACAATGGTTTCCCATTGGTTAGTAGTCCAAGAATGGATAGGAATTTCACAATCGTTGTGAAGATAAGTTTTATTTTTCTTTTTAAAAATATCTACAGGTATGTACTTGGATTCACTAGCTTATAGTGTGGCTTTCCAGCCTCTCACATTCCAATGTGTTTGATTTTCAATCCTATTCGGATGTACTTTTTTTTTTAGTTCTATACTATGGATACCAATAGATTGGTTTACAACCACGATAATGTTGACAGTTGTAAATATTTGTTAAGATTTGGTCTATGATTTTGGTTGAGATTATCCTTTGAAGCTCAGAGCTCAATAAAGATTGTTATTTCCTTTTAGATGATATGATTCAGTTGTGAATTGAACTCTTTTAACATAGCGATCTATCCTTGGTTATGGATACTCAAGAATAGAGATTGTTCATTTGTATTATGTTTATTGACTTGATAGTATATTTGATCTGTGAATTTATCTAGCTCTGATTATTGTTAAGTTTGCAATGCGGATCTGTAAGATGGACAAGTCTTGATTAACTTCTAAAATATTACTATGTTGGAAATGTTTGTGATCTGATCATTCAGTTTTCTTTTGGTTTGTTGGAATGTTTAGATTGGTCCCAAATAGGTATGAATACCCAACTGACAGAGGCTGTAAATTTTGATTAATGTGGATTTAAACATAGATCTATGGATTCTCTTATTTAGTTTATTATCAAGTGAAAGAAGCCTTTCGAATCTACTATGTATATCTATGAATATTTTTCTTGATTGTCAACCATTTTTTTCGTTTAGTTGTTTTATTTTTTTGTATATCTAGAAATGCCCTAAACTGGGCGTGAATACCCAAAGATAGATTAGATTTATTAATTTATATATGTATTGTTTAAAACATAGATAGGCTATGTATTAAATCCTTCGGCTCTTAGAGGAAATATGATTATTATACCATTACTTAGATCTAATGATTACTTTGATATATATTTAAAATACATTAAAAATACATGTAGATATAATTACAAATAGACAAGATCTATGATTTGAGTATTACTCTAGTTGACTTAATAATCTGATTGGTAGATTGTAATACATACTTTCATATCTTTTAGTTGTACTAAATTTAGATCCACTCTAATCTAGGTATGGAATCCCAAAGAGACTAGGTTGAATATGTATATGATATTTATATAATGACTTTTAAACTGAGATATTAAGACTTGCTATTCTTTCCATTCCGTAAATAGCTAACAAAGTTATACTAAAACATAATATGCAAATAGGTAAAATGGTTAGGAACAGATGCATAGTAAAATACTTAGTTAACAAAATGCATTTAGAATTCAAAACTATATACAAACTATAATTATCAATACCATGCAGTTAATAATTTAGTGAGGAACCTATCACCAATGTCAGGAAAAAAGAACTGAAATTGTTGTTCCTCCCAACCAACTCCTAGAGAAGACAAGTCTTACTTGCTCCAGAACCCACCAGCGTGTTTGTTGAACCACAAGAACACAATCTGATCAATGTGCCATCCCTTTGCATCAACATATCAAATCCCCATCCATCGCCAACCTCTTGCTTGCTTGATGGACATACCATTTTATAGTATTTTTCCTAGGACTCGATCATTTATTAGGCTCTTCCTCTTTAGGGCTCCACAAGGAGTCAGCATTTGTCATTTCCCATTATGTGTCAGCAAACACTCTTTCAACAACTACTTTAGTTCTAATTCCTCTCAATGTTTTAATTATTAAATAAAAAGAATCCATTACATTCATTTTGACTTTATTGTCAAAATATAAAATAAAAAAATCATAGTAATAATAAATTACAATTATTTGGTGTATTACAATGGTAATGTCATAGTACAACATTAAGAGGGGTTCCCATGGTTGACTTTAACATTGTGTCACATTCCAATGTGAAATGATTGATTTAACATAATTTATTATTGAATTAGTTAATGACGTTTATTTTTTGGTGAATATTGGTGTATTTACATTCTTCTGTTTGAAATTCTTTATTACAAGTTGATACATTATATATCATTTTGTAATCAAGTAATGTACGAAATGATGTGTATTTTGAAATATTGACATTAAATGGTTGAACTCAATGGTTTTTATGTTCCTCGATGGTCATGTGACATCGTGACATTCATTTTGATTCGCGTGCCAAATTGCGACAGTCATCATGCTTTATATTAATAAATTATATAAAAAAATTGAATTTTGTTCTTATAATTATTTATAGGAATTTAAATTAATAAATTATATTAAAAAAAATTGATTTTTGTTCTGATAATTATTTATATGAATTTAAATTGTATAACTATTTGTATCACTTCAAATTTTATAGCATGATAAAAATCAAAGACTTAACGCCTAGAGAGGAGACACTCATATTTTTCTCGTAGTTAGTTTTAATGAATGACTCAAAATATTATATTTGATATTGTATTTGATTTGAATTTAGAATTCCATTCATACCATCTGTGATTATTTCATTTCTCATAATTTATTCAATTATTCATTTAACTTGAGTCATTTCAATCAATTAATGCAACTTTTAATATCACTATTATTCAATATAAAATTTAATTTGAATTAATTTAACTTTTATTAAATTAGTATAATAAATTGGTGAAAATCAATCAAATTAATTAAATAATAAATATCAATTAAATTAATTAAAATACATATTTTTAATAACTATCAGCTATATTTTAAACGCCTTAGAATATTAATTAGTTAACTTAAATATATATGTAATTTAAATATATCTAATGTCATTTATTTTGATATCCCTTTGCTAGTGGCTTCCTTTGATGAAGACGAAGCTTGACAACTTCTCGGCTTTTACTGCTTCTTACACAAACTCCTACACGAACTCTTAGTTTCCTCAAACGGATCAACACTTATCTATTCCCTTTTGAGGCCTCCTGCCTTACGGGATTTCAGACCTCCTATGCTATTCAAATCCTAAGAGAACTTCAGATGAACTTCGGATGAATCTCAGATAACAGAGAGCCAAGAGAAAGAAAATTATTTATTTTATTAAGAATGCCTGACAGCGGATTACACAATGATTACATAGGATAGATCATACAGACACTTTAAAACAGACTTGGGAACTCAAAGGCACTGAAGCTACCTTCTGCTCATTTCCCACACTCAGACAGACTTGGGAACTCAAAGGTGCCGAAGCTACCTTCTGCTCATTTCCCACACTCAAACTCTAACTTACTTGCAGAGCTCTAATCTCCAAACTCTGATGATCCAAATGACTTGCTTCACCCCTAATTTATAGGAAATTCGAGAGACAAGTGGAATCCTACTTTTCAGAAATGTCGAGACACGTATGTCCTTGATAGGAATAAAGCTACTACTGGCTTTTCTGTAGATTCTCTGTAATGTGGGTCAAACCACACCAAAAGTTGGAGAATTGCTATGAGTTACATAGATTTGTTTGGAAATCTTATGAATAAAGTGGATATTTTATAGAATCAAATCCCATAGAAAACTTACTGAAAAGACTAAAGGTTACACAGTGGAGATTTTTACAGAATCCCACGAAAAACTGTCCGACTCCATAGTCGGCCTGAAAGACATTAATTAGAGTACATTGAACCATACTGGTTATCATAATACAATGTGTCCCACATTTTGGTGTATATCTCGCGGATAATAATAGGGCATCCTTGTAGATTCTACACTTTAATCTTCATACGTACTAACCATTGATGATGGCTACTCAAAAAGCAACCAAACACTTGTTTTTCATCCATGAATTCAGATTCTTGCAGATTTCTTATCTTATTGAGTCCAACACCATGTCCTTCATATTCGTTTTCAATTATATATGGGTCCACTGTGCTTCGGTTGATGCCAAATGTTTTCCACCAATTGAAGAACCAATCGGGGATATCAAGCTGTAGAGATGTTTGAACAAATCCGAATTTGATAAGGGAGACGTACGTCTTGTCAGATTTTCCTTTGCATAAAAAGTCCCACCACATCTGTTTGTATTCTGAATAATTGTAAGGAGTGCTGGGAAAGATTTGGCTTGCTTGTCCTGTTGGCCACCCTCCAAGATTTCATGGAGGATTTAGGTAGTAGTACTAGTTTTCTATCTTAGGGGCAGCATAAATTTTTTTCCAAATAGATTCGACATCATGAATGGTATATATCAATGCTTACGATGCATCTGCAGCTTTTCTAAGTACTCTATCAGACATCAAACTTGGAATAGCACTTGTGGAAATGGGTCTCCGTCAAATCTCTGGTACAATCCTTGGGAGTAGAGAACATGGATGTAGGTTCCTATCAATTACTTGAGTGCTTTGTAGTTGCCAGGTTGGTCACCATTGTTGTTTGTATTCAGTCCAGCTCATGCTTTCTGGAATTTCTCTGGTTTCTTCCTAATTATTTTTCCATTCACTGACTATGATTAAACAGGAGGTAGGCTCGCTTGATACCTGCTTTTTTGTAGCTTGTAAGAGATTTTCTCTGCTAAAAAAATCAGGCAAACAATTCTCAGAACCTTTAATATGTTGAATATCAAATTCAAAGTTTGAAAATAAAGCTTTCCATCTTGCGAAATTGGCATCACTGGATTTTTTAACTTCTTTGTTCAAAACTTTGTTCATGGCATCAGCATTTGTTCTTAAAACAAACTTTTTGTTGATCAGAAAAATTTCAAAATTTTGCACAGCATTTAGTGCAGCCTTGATTTCTTTGTCCAAAGCAGCGTAGTTTTTCTCTGCATCTTGCCAAACTCCTGAAGCAAATTGTAAACTTTCTTCAACCTTTCTCTTATTTTCTTTGGCTCTTACTTGCTTAAGGACTAATCCCCATCCTTCATTACTGGCATTAGTTTCAACAATCTTTAGCAAATTATCATCTCCAACATAGAGAATAGGTAGATTTTTAACTCTTGCTTTGATTTTTTGCACAGCTTTGGTGTGCTCATGGGTCCAGGGAACTGGTTCTTTCTTCAATCTTTCATTCAAAATATTTAGATCTTTGGCACAATCTTGGTAGAAATGCCTGACATAGTTCACACTGCCCAAAAATCTTTGCAGCTGGGTTTTGTGAAGGATTTTATCAGGAAATTTATCAGCAAATTCGACAGCATGTTGTTGCAAAATTAAAGTTCCATTGGAGATGATATGCCCTAAAAAATTGATCTTATTCTGGAATAATTGAAGTTTCTTTTTTGATAATACTAAACCTGCTTCTTTAACAACTTTCAATAAGACTGTCATATGTTTGAAACGTTGTTCGACTGAGTCTGAAAACACAAGAGTATCATCTATATATACAATCAGCCAATCAAAATATGGCTTGAGCACATTATCCATTGCCCTCTGAAATTTGGAAGGAGCATTCTTAAGACCAAATGGCATGACATTCCATTCATAATCTCCTGCAGGAACACTAAAGGCTATTTTCAACTTATCTTCTTCTTTAATGGCTACTTGCCAAAATCCAGATTTGAGATCAAACTTTCAGAATATTCTGGCCCCTGCAATCTTGTTCACTAGACTTGATTTGTGAGGAATTGGGTATGTGTCATCTGCAAGAACTTTATTTAGAGGCTTATAGTTCACAACAAGCCTTGGCACACCTCTTATTAATTCAAAATGTTTATTTACATAAAACCCATAGCAATTCCAAGGACTCTTAGAATGCCTGATAAGTCCTTTTGATAAAAGTCCTTTAATTTCTTCTTCACATAATTTTTGAAAATGGGCATTCATGGGGATTGCTCTGCTTTTGCAAGGTTTTCCCTCATATCCTTCTTTATAGGGAAGCTAAATAAAATACTTAGTTTTTTTTCAAAAGGAAGTAGGATTTTTAGAACATACCTGGGTCTTAAATTGTTCTCTGAGATGTGAAACGTTTTGTTGGATCTGCGGTAATCTCAACTAGTCTTCGATTCTTATAACTGCTTTCAGGTTTTTCAACTCTTGGATATTTTTCTCCTTCTACTGAATTGTCATGGAAATTTGGACCATTGTTGAAATTTGTGGAGAGGATACAAAAGGAATCACAACTTTAGTTGCTCGGATAGCTTTTGTAGACCCTTGTCTGATCTTGATATTAAGCAGAGTGATGAAGAATGCAGCTCTCCCTTCTGAAGTCCTTGCTGAGCCATAAGGTTCGATAGCTGCAAGGAAAGCAGTACCAAGAATACAGGAAACCGGAATCTCTGAGAGAAAGAACTTCATATCTAGACAATGTTGTTCAAAGCATAATGGTTCTTTGGGAATTTCATATCCCAAGGATATTTGAGTATTACCTACTCCAGTAATAGTATGAGAAGTTTTCCTCCAATATTTGGCTGGAATAAGATCTTTCTACAACATATTTACATCTGCACCAGAATCAATCATAGCTTTGAGCTTGAAAACTCTATCCTGAATTTTTATGTGAATCAGCACCAAGGGTTTCTGGTGCTCAATATCCAAAACTTTCATAGAATTGAGGCCTTCAAGACTATTAGTATCAAATATACTAATGTTTTTATTTATATACTCATCCTCTGATCTTTCTTCTGAAGGAGAAGGTTTTACACCTTTCTTGATTTTCTGGATCTCATCTCGAGCCCATAGATCGACCTTATAAGCATTTTCTTCCATAAACCGACTTTCAAGTCCTTGAACCTTGTGCTTCAGATCAGAAACTTCTCTTTTCAAATTATTTAATTCTTTACCTAATCATTCAATGTGAGAGGCTATAATATTTCATTCCTATTATGCTTTATGAATGATTTGGTATTATTTTCAAAAGAAGCATCAAAAAATACAGGCTTCTTACCTTAAGACGTTTCATCATGAGATTTTTGTGTCGTCTTCATCATAGTTTTCAGAAAGGAGTCAAGGAGGGATGCCTTCATTTCTCCTTCAGGTAATGCTTGGATTTTGGAAAGAATTTGTGCATCTTCTCCTGTGTTGCTTGATGCCATGCAAACCTTCAGTTTAGGCATGTTCTTGTCGAGTTCTCTTTCTGTTTCTTCTATGCTTTCATCCGTTTATGATTCTTCTATACTGTCAAAGACGCAAGAACACTGATTTGGATTTGAACATTTACAGCTATGAGAAATAAATAGTACTTCTTGTTCTAATTCATACAAATCATCAGTGTCATATTCAAATTCAGAAGTTTCAGGACGAGAACTGAAATTTCCTTGAGCTATATGAACTTCTTCCTGTTCAATAAAAGGGCTTCTGGGGTAGGCATCAGTGACATGCATATGTGAAGCACAATGGTTGCAATGAATAGGGATTCTAGAAGCCATTGCTCTTTTAGTATTTCTATGTACCTTATTTTGGGAATATTTCCCCTGGTTTTCTTTGATGTTTCTCCTTATGGGCATCTGTTTGCTAGGTGTCCTGGTTGTCCATAGAGCCAACAAGTAAGCTTTTGTTTTTCTTGATCTTTGAAGGTTTTCAGCTTTATATCATTTGGAGTATAGTAATGGGTGTTGGGAATCCTTTTGTAATGTGCTCTCTTTCGAAACCCATTAGTAGGTTTACCAAACTGAGAATTCCTTTGAGGCCTTTGGACACTTTTGATTCTTTTCAGGATTTTCTTGGCCTTTCTTTTTCTGCAAATAGGATATTTTATTGACAATCCATACTTAGCGCATATTGATTTTCTATCAGGAAATCTAGACATTTTCTGAATAGATTTATTTACTTTGGTGCTAGTACATAGGCCAACCAGACTAGAAGTAATAATGGAATAGATCTCTCCCCAAGTGTAGGTTTCATAGGGAATTTGAAAAATTCCTTGGGCCTTAAAGTAATCCACATATTTACTAGGGAGAACACCAAACTATACTTGATTCCAGAGCATATTTTTGCTATCTGGTACCTCATAGATGCACTGCATCCATTCCCTTTGGAAATCATCATAATTAGCCATACTCTTACATTTTGAGTTCATTAAAATAAGAGAATGCTTATTAGATATTTCATGCTCTATTCCACACCAGTGCTCTAAGATCATAGTGGTAAGAGCACCAATCATATTACTTTGTGGCTTTCCATCTTCATGGAAGATTATATCTCCAACATCATCTCTTAATACTTCTTTTTCCATTTTTTCTACAAGTGCAGGAGATGATTTTATTTCCCACCATTTTGCTAGAGTGCTAGTAAAGCATTGTATAAGACATTTTCATTCTTCTATTTCACCTTTTCCTTTCATGCAGATAATTCTATAGGATACATACCTTCTGTCTAATACTTGTCTGATTTGTCCTATGGACATATTATCAATGTTCCACTCTAGGTAGCTTTCTTCATAAAACTATGGTACTTCAGGTAATTTTCCTTTTCCATATAAATCTGGAGCTGAAGGCCTAGACATGTTCCATGGCAGGCTCTCTTTAATAGGAAAATCCCATTCTGGTGCGAGCTGGGTAACAAGGGCATAATATGCTTCATTGCTTTCTTTAGGAAAATGGAGGGGGAATTTTCTGGATGATAGACACTAGAGATTCCTTCAACTGGTTTAGTAAATAGATTAGAGAGAGGGATTTCCCAATTTGGTTGTTTTTTTGAAGGAAGATCTACTTGAATTCATCTAACTTGGTACTTTATATCTTCCATTTTCTCATCAAGTTCAGACAATTTATGGGTCATTCTAGAATAAGAGTCTTGTAACTCTTCTAGTTTTGCACTCTGATTTTTGGCTTTCAGAAGTTGTTGATGTGACTTCAGTTTTAATTCCTGAAATATTTAGAGAAAGGGAATTATTTGAGGAGACTAATCCATTCATAGTGACCCGCAGCTGGTTAATGTGTCTCCTATGAGCATAATCATTTGTGACAAATGTATGTGCAACCATTCCTCTTAAAGCAACATTTGTCCAATTTATTTGTTCTGAAACAATCTGTGTTCTTTTATCAATGTTACTCATTTGAGATTCTTCTCTAGTCAAAACTAGAGGGACAACTTTAGATTGTTTATGTTCTTCTTCAAGAAGAATACTCTTAAATGGGGGAAAGGTAGAAGTGGATTCTAATTGTTGTCGACCAATACTTTTCCACTTATGTTTAGGAATTTCTATTCCTTTTCCCTTTTCAGAGTCCATCATTTGGACTAGCTGTTTTTCATAAATATTTTTCCTCCATTCATAGAAGGAGATCCAATAGATGTGTTCATTCATATAGGTTTGCCATAATTTTTCTAAGCTTTATTTTTTCGCTGCAGGGATTGATGCATTGAATTCTAGTGCATCCGGATGAGAGAAGAGATCCCAATTTATCATTTTCTTCATCCAATCTTTATCCACTTGCCATTTTTTGCAGCCTTTTATGAGAGTAAAGAATTTATGCATTTCGGGGATAGAAGGATTTTGGATATTAGCTGGTAAAGGATTATTGAAGCGACAGTCAGGGATGTCTGTGTTGGCTTTTTCTATGTATCCTAAACCATATTTTTGCATACCAGGGGGTCTGCAGTAGCTAAAGATTTCTTTGAGTATTGGGTCATCAGTTTCCAGTGCAGGGATGGAATGTATCATTAAGACATGACCATCATGGGGAAAACTGATATCAACACATTTGGGATGAGGGCAGGATTCTTTGGACAGAGTAGGTGGAGAAATATTGTTGCGAGGATTATGGTTTTCATGTCGTGTATCAAATAGGATAGTATTTTCTTGCTCTGAAGTAGAATAATCACCACGCTGGGCTGCTAATCTCTGAATAGATATCAGTTGAGAGCAATCGGGGCACTTAACAGAAAAGGGGACAGATCCTAGAGAGGAAAATAGAGGTTGTAAGGACGTATGAAGGTAGTGTGCAAACATGGGAGATGAAAATGGAGGGAAGGAGATGATAGCATAGGAGGATCCTTCCTGGATATTTGCAGTAGTAATTGCACACTGCTTAGGGATGCGAGGAGTATCAAAAAACCAATGGGATGGAAAGGATAATTGTTCCCATTTAATAGTTTGATGTTCAATTTCTTGGTTCAAGGGATCGGTAAGGACCAGGGTACTAGCCTGAGAATCTTGGCTAGGAGAATGTAGAACATCAGGATACATGGTATTAGTGTGGTGAAAACATCCTTTGGTATGAATATAGATATTGGTCCATTTATTGTGCATATCAAAACCGGTGGTTTTGATTTGAAGTTTGAGAATATCAACTAGGTGTTCATCAAACGAATAGATTGAGAATTTTGGATAGCAGTCGAACCAGACAAGACCATTAGACAGAGGAGCGACCAAACCACCTATCAAAGAATCTATGAATGTATTATGTGCGGGATCTCGAACTGTACAAAGAACAAAAGTGTTCAAGACTTTATGTGTTAAAGCACTAATGCCTACTTGAATACAGTCTAAATGAAGATACTTAGTGCCATGACGTTTAGCTTCAGCTTGAATTTATTTTGGGTCTAGAAGTGCAACAATTTGAGTAGTATCACAATTTTCTTGAACTTTAGAAACAGCTTCTTTTACTTTAACATGACTAACAGTTTTAAGATGAAACATGCTTAAATCTGCATAGACTTGACTAGGGTTAACACTAGGTAGTTTCCAAGCAGCTTGGGGATTTTTCTCAGCAATTTCTAGATCAGAATTTAAAGTTTTAGTAGAACTAGATTCAAACATATCTGACAAAGTAGAAGAACTAGTAGATGCTAGATTCTCAGCATGCTTAATATATTTGAAAGACATAGATATATCCATCATACCAGGTAAATTGACGAACTAGGCTCTAATACCAATTTGTGAAGGTTTGATATCCCTTCGCCAGCGGATTCCTTTGATGAAGACGAAGATTGACAAATTCTCAGCTTTTACTGCTTCTTACACAGACTCCTACATGAACTCTTAGTCTCCTCAAATGAATCAAAACTTGTCTATTCCCTTTTGTGGCCTCCTGCCTTACGAGATTTTAGACCTCCTGTGCTATTTAGATCCTAAGAGAAATTCAGATGAACTTTGGATGAATCTCAGATAACAAAGAGCCAAGAGAAAGAAAATTCTTTACTTTATTAAGAACGCCCGATAGCGGATTACACAATGATTACATAGGATAGATCATATAGACACTTTAAAATAGACTTGGGAACTCAAAGGTGCTGAAGCTAGCTTATCCTCATTTCCCACACTCAGACAGACTTGGGAACTCAAATGTGTTGAAGCTACCTTCTACTCATTTCCCACACTCAAACTCTAACTTACTTCCAGAGCTCTAACATCCAAGCCGCTGGCGAAGGGATATCAAACCTTCAAACCTTCATGAATTTACCTAGTATGATGGATAGATCTATGTCTTTCAAAGATACTAAGCATGTCGAGGCTCTAGCATCTACTAGTTCTTCTGCTTTTTCAGATATGTTTGAATCTAGTTCTACTAAAACTTTAAATTCAGCTGATCTAGAACTTGTTGAGTGAAATCCCCAAGCTGCCTAGAAACTACCTAGTGTTAACCCTAGTCAAGTCTATGCCAATTTAAGCCTGTTTCATCTTAAAGTTTTTATTCATGTTAAAGTAAAACAAGTTGTTTCTAAAGTTCAAGAAAATTGTGATACTACTCAAATTGTTGCACTTCTAGACCCAAAAGAAATTCAAGCTGAAGCTAAACGTCATGGCACTAAGTATCTTCATTTAGGCTATATTCGAGTAGGCATTAGTGCTTTAACACATAAAGGCTTGAACACTTTTGTTCTTTGTATAGTTCAAGATCTTACACACAATAAATTCATAGATTCTTTGATAGGTGGTGTGGTGGCTCCACTGTCTAATGGTCCTGTCTGGTTCGATTTCTATCCAAAATTCTCAGTCTGTTCGTTTGATGAACATCTAGCTGATATTCTCAAACTTCAAATCAAAACCACTGGTTTTGATATGCACAGTAAACATACCAATATCTCTATTTAGACCAGAGGATGTTTCTACATTCTCCTAGCTAGGATTTTTAGGCTAGTACCCTGGTCCTTACCGATTCCTTGAACCAAAAAATTGAACATCAAACTATTAAATGTGAATAATTATACTTTCCGTCCCATTGGGTTTTTGATACTCCCCGCATCCCTAAGCAACATGCAATTACTACTACAAATATCCAAGAAGGATCCTCCTCTGCTATCATCTCCTTCCCTCCATGTGCATCTCCCATGTCTACACACTGCCTTCATACCTCCTTACAACCTTTGTTGTCCTATTTGGGATCTATCCCCTTTTCTGTTAAGTGCCCTGATTGCTCTCAACTAATATCTCTTCAGAGCTTAGCAGCCTAGGATGGTGATTATTCTACTTTGGAGCAAGAAAATACTATTCTATTTGATACACGACATGAAAACCATAATCCTCGCAACAATCTTTCTGCACCTACTCTGTCCAAAGAATCATGCCCTCATCCTAAATGTGATGATATCAGTTTTCCCCATGATGATCATGTCTTAATGATACATTCCATCCCTACACTGGAAACTGATGACCCAAGACTCAAAGAAATATTTAGCTACTGCAGACCCCCTGGTATGCCAAAATATGGTTCAGGATACATAAAACAAGCCAACACAGTCATCCCTGACTGTCGCTTCAATAATCCTTTACCGGTTGATATCCAAAATCCTTCTATCCCCGAAATGCATAAATTATTTACTCTCATAAAAGGCTGCAAAAAATGGCAAGTGGATAAAGAGTGGATGAAGAAAATGATAAATTGGGATCTCTTCTCTCATGCAAATGTACTATAATTTAATGCATCAATCCCTATAGAGCAAAAGCAAAGATTATCAAAAGAATGGAAAACCTATATGAATGAACAAGATTGTTGGATATCCTTCTATGAATGGAGGAAAAATATTTCTGAAAAATAGCTAGTCCAAATGATGGACTCTGAAAAGGGAAAAGGAATAGAAAGTTCTAAACATAAGTGGAAAAGTATTGACGGACAACAATTAGAATCCACTTCTACCTTTCCCCCATTTAAGAGTATTCTTCTTGAAGAAGAAGAGAAACAATCTAAAGCTATCCCTCTAGTTTTGGCTAGAGAAGAATCTCAAATGAGTAACACTGATAAAAGAATACAGATTGTTTCAGAACAACTAAATTGGACAAATGTTGCTTTAAGAGGAATGGCTGCACATGCATTTGTCACAAATGATTATGCTCGTAGGAGACATATTGACCAGCTGCAGGTCACTATGAATGAATTAATCTCCTCAAACAATTCCCTTTCTCTAAATATTTCTAGAATTAAAACTGAAGTCCCATTAATGACTTCTGAAGCCAAAAATCAGAGTGCAAAACTAGAAGAGTTACAAGACTCTTATTCTAGAATGACCCATAAACTGTCTGAACTTGATGAGAAAACGGAAGATATCAAGTACCAAGTCAAACGAATTCAAGCAGATCTTCCTTCAAAAGAACAACCAAATAGGGAAATCCCTCTCTCTAATATCTTTACTAAACCAGTTGAAGGAATCTCTAGTGTCTATCATTCAGAAAAGTTTGAACTTATAGAAAAATTCCCCCTCCATTTTCCTAAAGAAAGCACTGAAGTAGATTATGCCCTTGTTACCCAGCTCACACCAGAATGGGCTTTTCCTATTAAAGATAGCCTGCCATGGAACATGTCTAGGCCTTCAGCTCTAGATTTATATGGCAACAGAAAATTACCTGAAGTACCACAATTTTCTAAAGAAAGCTACCTAGAGTGGAACATTGATAATCTGTTCATAGGACAAATTAGACAAGTATTAGACAGAATGTATGTATCCTACAGAATTATGTGCATGAAAGGAAAAGCTGAAATAGAAGCATGAAAATGTCTTATACAATGTTTTACTGACACTCTAGCAAAATGGTGGGAAATAGAATCATCTCTTGCACTTGTAGAAAAAATTGAAAAAGAAGTATTAAGAGATGATGTTGGAGATATAATCTTCCATGAAGATGGAAAGCCACAAAGTAATATGATTGGTTCTCTTGTCACTATGATCTTAGAGCACTGGTGTGGAACAGAGCATGAAATATCTGATAAGCATTCTCTTATTTTAATGAACTCAAAATGTAAGAGTATGGCTAATTATGATGATTTCCATAGGGAATGGATGCAGCACATCTATGAGGTAGAAGATAGCAAAAATATGCTCTAGAAGCAAGTATACCTTGCTACTCTCCCTAGTAAATATGTGGATTACTTTAAGGTCCAAGGCATTTTTCAAATTCCCTATGAAACCTACACTTGGGGAGAGATCTATTCCATTATTACTTCTGCTCTGGTTGGCCTATTTACTAGCACCAAAGTAAATAAATCTATTTAGAAAATTATTAAATTGAGCACATAGATCTATGGACAAACACATAACTCACATGATAGATCACACAATTTACTCAGTTATTGAAGAATGAAATAGTGCAAAAATGGCTTGCAGCTGTGAATGTTTTTCACTAATCAAAGAATAATTAGATAGATAATTACAATGAAGTACAATGGCTTTAATAGCCACAAGCAATTCGAATCCACAAGAGGAAATTCAAATTGATTAGACTCTACTTGACTGTAGGTAACTAAGACCTTGTCTAAATCACTATTGGAGGACTCAATAGTTAACTAACCTTGTCTAAACCATAATCGGAGTTCATCGAAGTTCTAAAACAGAACTCAAGTGTTACATTCAGTGTCGACTAAGGCTAACTGATTGTGGTAGGTAAGAAATGCACCCCTCTTGAGTTTATTTAAGTAAACCTAGCGCTAACTGAAGGTAGAGGACTAGAACTGAATGTAACTGACTCCTAACTTAGCTTAACCAGTCATCAACTGAAGTGAACTGACCTTGGTTGGTTTCGACACTCCTAGTGGATCCTAAATTGTAGGGATTGGTCTAAGAGGCTCCTAAACTAATGTAATCAAGTGCAATCAGTGGCAGTGAGCCTCAATTAGTGTTCCCCACACTTTAGTAACTGAAACATGTGCCCCAATTAGGCCAAGTGGATCCAATGGTGTTAATGACTATAAATAGATTGGATAGACTCCTGATTTAGACATATGACTAAATTGGACAAGGGAGGATTAATAATCCTAACACCCCCCCTAAATGATAACCTGGAAAATCTGTGGGACCTGGTAACTAATACCATAGGTCACCCATTACATCAAGTAAAGTAATGTAACTGCTCAAAAACAAGGTGCTAGGGAAAAACCACATGGGAAAACCCCCCCCTTCTAATTAAGCAAGTAGAATCAGGATCAATCTGGTTCTTCTGTGCACAGGTATCTTGGGCTTGGCATGTGAACCTCTCCATCATTATGTCTGGAGGAATATTCCTCTTTGGAAGAAGAATGATATGTTCATCTAAATCAGAAATATAGACAGCTGCTGAATGAAGACTGGACCCATGTAGAGCAACAGAAGTCAATTGATAAGTGAGAAAAGGTTCTTGAGGATTCAGAACATGTGAGGAACACTCAAGAAACTGATATGTTACATCCATGAACAGAAAACAATGAGTGGTAATAACAGCCCCAAGTGTTAGGAGCAAGTGTTCAAGTGGATGTAGAAAATATTCCTCTTTTTTGGTTTTGTGAGGAGATGAACATGTGATCAATGGTAGAGAAGCACTAGGACTATTGAGAGAAAATGATTGAGCTCCATAGTCTAATATATCTTCTGAAATAGCTAATGAATCACATAATAAAATATCATCAACCTCAAATGAGGAAACTAACACCAAATCCCCATCAGCAGTTTTGAAGAGAAAGTGCGGTACTTGATTTTTCACACTGGAATTGGTGAGAGAAGCTACAAGCATGACTGAAAGCTTTTGGATTTTAAAATATGAAACAAATAATATCATATCAGAAATTAAATAAGATATAAATAGGTTCAAAATGGATCCAAAAATGTGAAATGAAATCAAATCCCCAGCAGCAGTTTTGTAGAAGACTTGCGGTACTTGTTTCTTTACACCGTTGATGGGAACAACTACAAGCATTACTGAAAGATTATGAATTTGATATATTAAAAAAAGCATTATCAGATCATATTTAAATAATATCATATCATATCCAATAAGGTTAATATCAGATTCAAATAAATGGTTAACGAAGACGGTGGATGCATAGCTTTCTTCTTCTTCAAAATTCTGAATTTTGGTGCATGCAATCCTATAGGAATTTGCTAAAAAATATAGATTATGGGGAGTGAATGGATCACTCTGGTAATCTGATATTTGTTACAAAATATCCAAGGTATCACATATTTTCACACCAGCAGCAACATTAGAGGGAGAAAAATCAATTTTCTCTTCACTTTTGGAAGCAATTACTGGTAAATTTTGCACATAATTTAAAGGAAAATCACCAGTGAATGTTTGCATGGAAGTGCAGCAGAATTTTTCTTCAATATCAGAGATTCAAATGTCTTCTTCTATTTCATCAATATGAGAATATGAGATATCAAAGATCTCATGAACTTCCGGAGCATCAGGAGAAGGAGTCACTGCATGGAGACTGTCTTCAATTCGAATTGACTGTGTAGAAGCTTTTGCTTCTTCTTCATCTTGAACAAATTCATCAGAGAGAATGGAGGCTGGGATTTTTGGATCAAGAGTGCTTATGGTGCTGGATATTCTCTCCAAAATGCTATTATGATTCTCATCAATCACTCTAAAGGTTCTGTCCAATCTTGTCCAGAGTTCCTTCGTGTCTTCAAAAGATCTAATGAGGTAGCGCAAGCTACGAGAAAGACACGTTGCTATTGTTCCAAAAGCTCCATCACTTATATTCAGCCAGTCAATCTTACTAAAACAATCTTTATCAAGTCCAATAGACACTTGACAAATCCCTAGTCTTATCAGAGATGAAATCATCTCCTTCTTCCATTCTGAATAGTTTGAGGACAGGGTGAGAAGAGGAACTGATGAATCCATTCGAAGTTGTATTTGCAAAACAAAAAAAGGGCACCATAAGGTCAGACAGCATGCACTTTTGGAATTTTATTCACACCCATCTTATTTCATCAAGCAAGCTTGATTAACAATTCCTTTGCTTGGGGTATTAAGTGGTAAATTCTATGCTTCTGATGCAGTGCTGGAAGGAGCAATTTTGCTCAAAAATGATCTAGTAGGAGATCTAAGGAGGAGAAGTGCCTTGTCCATTGAGGCTCTGATACCATATTAAATTGAGCACATAGATATGTGGACAAACACACAACTCACATGATAGATCACACAATTTATTCAGTTATTGAAGAATGAAACAGTGCAAAAATGGCTTGCAGCTGTGAATGCTTTTCATTAATCGAAGAGTAATTAGATAGATAATTACAATGAAGTACAATGGCTTTAATAGCCACAAGAAATTTGAATCCACATGAGGAAATTCAAATTGATTATACTCTACTTGACTGTAGGTAACTAAGACATTTTCTAAATCACTATCGAAGGACTCAATAGTTAATTGACCTTGTCTAAACCATAACCAGAGATCATCGGAGTTCTAAAACAAATCTAAAGTGTTACATTCAGTGTTGACTAAGTTTAACTGACTGTGGTAGGTGAGAAATGCGCCCCTCCTGAGTTCAGTCAAGTAAACCTAGTGCTAACTAAATGTAGAGGACTAGAACTGAATGTAACTGACTCCTAACTTAGCTTAACCAGTCATCAATTGAAGTGAACTGACCTTGGTTGGTTTCGACACTCCCAGTGGCTCCTAAATTGTATGGAATGGTCTAGGAGGCTCCTAAATTGATGCAATCAAGTGCAATCAGTGGCAGTGAGCCTCAATTAGTGTTCCCCACACTTTAGTAATTGAAACATGTGCCCCAATTAGGCTAAGTGGACCCAATGGTGTTAATTACTATAAATAGACTGGATGGACTCCTGATTTAGACATATGACCAAATTGGACAAAGGAGGATTAATAATCCTAATGAAAATGTCTAGATTTCCTGATAGCAAATCAATATTTTCTAAGTATGGATTGTCAATAGAAGATCCTATTCACAGAAAATGAAAGGCCAAGAAAATCCTGAAAAGAATCAAAAGTGTCCAAAGGCCTCAAAGGAATTCTCGGTTTGGTAAACCTCCTAATGGGTTTAGAAAGAAAGCACATTACAAAATTATTCCCAACACCCATTACTATACTCCAAATGATATAAAGCTGAAAACCTTCAAAGAAAAATAGAGGCTTACTTGTTGGCTCTGTGGACAACCAGGACACCTAGCAAACAGATGCCCACAAGGAGAAACATCAAAGAAAGCCAGGGGAAAAGATTCCCAAAATAAGGTACATAGAAATACTGAAAGAGCAATGGCTTCTATAATCCCTATTCATTTCAACCGTTGTGGTTCAGATATGCATGTCATTGATGCTTTCCCCAGAAGCCCTTTTATTAAACAGGAAGAAGTTCATATAGCTCAAGGAAATTTGAGTTCTAGTCTTGAAACTTCTGAATTTGAATATGACACTGATGATTTGTCCAAATTAGAACAGGAAGTAATATTTATTTCTTAGAACTATAAATGTTCAAATCCAAATCAGTGTTCTTGCATCTCTGACAGTACAAAAGAATCAGAAATGGATGAAAGCATAGAAGAAACAGAAAGAGAATTCGATAGGAACATGCCTAAACTGAAGGTTTGCATGGCATCAATCAACACAGGAGAAGATGCAGAAATGCTTGCCCAAATCCAAGCATTACCTGAAGGAGAAATGAAGGCATCCCTCCTTGACTCCTTTCTGAAAACTATGATGAAGACGACACACAAATCTGATGATGAAACGTCTTTAGGTAAGAAGGTTGTATTTGTTGATTCTTCTTTTGAAAAGAATACCAAATCATTCATAAAGCATAACAGGAATGAAAGATTGCAGCTTCTCACATTGAATTATTTAGGTAAAGAATTAAATGATTTGAAAAGAGAAGTTTCTAATCTGAAGCACAACGTTCAAGGACTTGAAATTCAGTTTATGGAAGAAAATGCTTTATAAGGTCGATCTATGGGCTCGAGAAGAGATCCAGAAAATCAAGAAAGGTGTAAAACCTTCTCCTTCAGAATAAAGATCAGAGGATGAGTATATAAACATAAACATTAGTATATTTGATACTAATAGTGTTGAAGGCCTCAATTCTATGAAGGTTTTGGCTATTGAGCACCAGAAACCCTTGGTGCTGATTCACTTAAAAATTCAGGATAGAGTTTTCAAGCTCAAAGCTATGATTAATTCTGGTGCAGATGTAAATATGTTGTATAAAGATCTTATTCTGGCCAAATATTGGAGGAAAAATTCTCATACTATTATCGGAGTAGGTAATACTCAGGTCTCCTTGGGATATGAAATCCCCAAAGCAACATTGTGCTTTGAACAACATTGTCTAGATATGAATTTATTTCTCTCAGAGATTCCGGTTGCCTTTATTCTTGGTACTCCTTTCCTTGCAGATATTGAACCTTATGGCTCAGCAAGGACTTCAGAAGGGAGAGTTGCATTCTTCATCACTTTACCTAATATCAATATCAGACAAGGGTTCGCAAAAGCTATCCAAGCAACTAAAGTTGTGCTTCCTTTTGTCTCCTCTCCACAAATTTCAACAATGGTCCAGATTGCCATGACAATTCAACGGAAGGAGAAAAAGATCCAAGAGTTGAAAAACCTGAAAGCAGTTATAAGAATCAAAGACCAGTTGAGATTACCACAGATCCAACAAAAAGTTTCACATCTCAGAGAACAATTTGAGACCTAGGTATGTTCTGAAAATCCTACTACCTTTTGGAAAACAGCTAAGTATTTTTTTCAGCTTCCCTATAAAGAAGTATATGAAGGAAAAACTTGCAAAAGCAGAGAAATCCCCATGAATTCCCATTTTCAAAAATTATGTGAAGAAGAAATTAAAGGACTTTTATCAAAAGGACTTATCAGGCATTCTAAGAGTCCTTGGAATTGCTATGGGTTTTATGTAAATAAACATTCTGAATTAATAAGAGGTGTGCCAAGGATTGTTGTGAACTATAAGCCTCTAAATAAAGTTCTTGCATATGACACATACCCAATCCCTTACAAATCAAGTCTAGTGAACAGGATTGCAAGGGCCATAATATTCTCAAAGTTTGATCTCAAATCTAGATTTTGGCAAGTAGCCATTAAAGAAGAAGATAGGTTCAAAACAACCTTTAGTGTTCCTGCAGGACATTATGAATGGAATGTCATGCCATTTGGTCTCAAGAATGCTCCTTCCAAATTTTAGAGGGTAATGGATAATGTGCTCAAGGAATATTTTTATTGGCTTATTGTATATATAGATGATATTCTTGTGATTTCAGACTCAGTCGAACAACATTTCAAACATCTGACATTCTTATTGAAAGTTTTTAAAGAAGTTGGTTTGGTATTATCAAAAAAGAAACTTGAGTTATTCCAAACTAAGATCAAGTTTTTAGGGAATATCATCTCCAATGGAACTTTAATTTTTCTGCAACATGCTGTCGAATTTGCTGATAAATTTCATGATAAATCCTTGACAAAACCCAGCTGCAAAGGTTTTTGGGCAGTCTCAACTATGTCAGGAATTTCTACAAAGATTGTGCCAAAGATCGAAAGATTTTGAATGAAAGATTAAAGAAAGAACCAGTTCCCTAGACCCATGAGCACACCAAAGTTGTGCAAAAAATCAAAGTAAGAGTTAAAAATCTACCTATTCTCTATGTTGCAGATGATAATTTGCCAAAGATTGTTGAAACTGATGCCAGTAATGAAGGATGGGGAGCAGTCCTTAAGCAAGTAAGAGTTAAAAATCTACCTATTCTCTATGTTGCAGATGATAATTTGACAAAGATTGTTGAAACTGATGCCAGTAATGAAGGATGGGGAGAAGTCCTTAAGCAAGTAAGAGCCAAATAAAATAAGAGAAAGGTTGAAGAAATTTTACAATTTGCTTCAGGGGTTTGGCAAGATGTAGAGAAAAACTATGCTGCTTTGGACAAAGAAATCAAGGCTGCACTAAATGCTGTGCAAAAATTTGAAATTTTTCTGATGAACAAAAAGTTTGTTTTAAGAACAGATGTTGCTGCCATGAACAAAGTTTTGAACAAAGAAGTTAAAAAATCCAGTGATGCCAAGTTCGCAAGATGGCAAGATTTATTTTCAAACTTTGAATTCGATATTGAACATATTAAAGGTTTTGAGAATTGTTTGCCTAATTTTTTTAGCAGAGAAAATCTCTTACAGATTGCAAAAAAATAGGTATCAAGAAATCCTACCTCCTGTTTAATAATAGTCAGTGAGTGGAAAAATAATCAGGAAGAAACTAGAGAAATTCCAGAAAGCATGAGCTCGACTGAATACAAACAACAATGGTGACCAACCTGGAAACTACAAAGTACTCAAGTAATTGATAGGAACCTGCAGCCATGATCTCTACTCCCAAGGCTTGTACCAGAGATTCGACGGAGACCCACTTCCACAAGTGCTATTCCAAGTTTGATGTATGACAGAGCACTTAGAAAAGCTACAGATGCATCACAAGCACTGATATATACCTTTCATCATGTCGAATCTATTTGGAAAAAAATTTATGTCACCCCTGCGATAGAAAATTAGTACTACTGCCTAAATCGTACACGAAATCTTGGATGGTGGCCAACAGGACAAGCAGAGCAAATCTTTCCCAACACTCCTTACAATTATTCAAAATAGAAACAGATGTGGTGGGAATTTTTATGCAAATACAACTCTGACAGGACGTACGTCTCCCTTATCAAATTTGGATCTATCCAAACAGCTCTACAGTTTGATATCCCCAATTGGTTCTTCAATTGGTGGAAAACATTTGGCATCAACCGAAGCACAGTGGACCCATATATAATTGAAAACGAATATGAAGGACATGGTGTTGGACTCAACAAGATAAGAGATCTGCAAGAATCCAAAGCCATGGATGAAAAACAAGTGTTTGGTTTCTTTTTTAGTAGCCATCATTAGTGATTAATACGTATGAAGATTAAATTACAGAATCTACAAGGACACCCTATTATTATCCGCCATATATACACCAAAATGTGGGACACATTGTATTATGATAACCAGTATGGTTCAATGTAATCTGATTAATGTCTTTCAGGCCGACTATGGAGTCTGACAGTTTTCCATGGGATTTTGTAAAAATCTCCACTATGTAACCTTTAGTCTTTTCAGTAAGTTTTCTGTGGGATTTGATTCTATAAAATCTCCACTTTGTTCATAAGATTTCCGGACGAATCTCTGTAACTTGAAGGACTTCTCTGACTTTTGGTGCGGTTTGACCCACATTATAGAGAATCTATGGAAAATCCAATAGTATCTTTATTCTTGTCAAGGACATACATGTCCTGACATATAAGGGGTGAAGCAAGTCATTTGGATGATCGGATTTTGGAGGTTAGAGCTCTGCAAGTAAGTTAGAGTTTGAGTATGGGAAATGAGCAGAAGGTAGCTTCGACACCTTTGAGTTCCCGAGTCTATCTGAGTGTGGGAAATGAGTAGAAGGTAGCTTCGGTTCCTTTAAGTTCCCAAGTCTGTTTGAAAGTTCCTGTATGATCTATCCTATGTAATCATTGTGTAATCCGCTATTAGGCGTTCTTAATAAAATAAAGAATTTTCTTTCTCTTGGCTCTCTGTTATCTGAGATTCATCTGAAGTTCATCTAAAGTTCTCTTAGGATATGAATAGCATAGGAGGTATGAAATACCATAAGGCAGGAGGTCGCAAAAGGGAATAGACAAGTGTTGATTCGTTTGAGGAGACTAAGAGTTCGTGTAGGAGTTTGTGTAAGAAGTAGTAAAAGTCAAGAAGTTGTCAAGATTCATCTTCATCGAAGGAAGCCGCTGGCAAAGGGATATCAAAAGAAATGGATGGTTGTAGTGCCCACTAGATCAGCAGCCCTATCAATTATACTAAAATACCAAAATGTCGATCGACATTAAATTCTTTTAACAAAAATGGGTAGATGCATATCATTAAAGTAAAAAAATACATGGATCATTTTTGAAGTGGTTGAGATCAAACCACCCTATCATTTGAATGGAAGGATCCATATAGACAATTATATTTGTGCACACCATGGACTTACATAGAGTCTCTTGTATTCTTTTCTTGTTAAAACTACAAACCCTCATCCTAGTTAAAGAATGTAATCTCCCAGTGAATGCAAATTAATCCCAAAGTGTTAGTTAGTAATAGGTTAGTCACTTATGATCAAACTCTTAATGTAACTAAATATTTAATGTATTTTTTAATTTTGTTTTGAATGAGGAAGAAGGAAGAATACTTCATGGAATATATTTTTATTCTTTACTTCTTGTCTCTCTATATTTTTCCATGGTAATAGAGTAGGATAATATTGCATGTAGAAAGTCATTCTAATCCTTTTTAGAGATAGGGAATCAAGAGAGCATGCATCAAGCCTCAATAAGAGAGAAAGCGTCAAACCATTTTGAAGAAAGGAGAGAAGGAATGAAGGACCAAAGACCTGATAGATAAGTTTTGTGTGACAATTAGAGGCTTAATTCATGGCACACAATCCTTAAAAGATTCCCTTATGGTATACATGGGATAAATGGGCTAATTTACTCCCTCAATCATGGTAGAGACCCTAAGACCCATCCTCAGAGCCAAGATCATCATAATGGCATGCATATTTCCAATTGGATAACAACAATGCTCTACACAGGTCATGGATGTTGTTTTTACGCCTCAATCGAGAATTTGAGATATAGAAGCTTCCATCAGAGCCTAAGGGATTAGGATCCTCATCCAAAATTGGTATAGTTCTTGAATAACACCCCTATTGCTCAAAACCTTCAAATGAAACCCATATCCCGATTCATACTCCAAATTTCCCATAGAGGTCTTGTTTGGTGGTTTGAGGCCTTGTTGATGGGATGTAATATTTTTCGGTTATTACTTTAAGGATCAAGGAATGTGTTTCCTCCATTAAACATGACATAGCCCCCATGACCCATCCATGGTGCTTGAAACCTCTAAATGACATCTATGCCTCAAAATGCAGGCCAAATATATTTTAGATATTGTTAAAGAATTGTTACTCTGGAAGATATTATATTTTATATTATTATTATTTCCACTTCTAGAGATTTTGTTCCTTTGATTAGGGATGTTATTGTTGTATTTGGTCATGTAAAGGCTTGAGGTAAAACCTTTGATCTAATTCAGGTCAGTAGTACCCACAAAAGTTTAAAATGTATTTTTGAGTCCCCCAAGGCAAGTAAGCCCTGGTAATGAGGAGAAGTCGGCCTTGTTGGGTTATTAGGCTTCTCAGTTGATGTGTATAAATAAGTGAGGAACCTCCCTCATTTGGATATTCTGAGAACTCAAGGAAGTTCACTAGAGATAGGGGAAACAATCCATCTAAGGAGAAGGAATCAATCTAGTCTTATTTCTAGGGTCCTACATTGTACTTGTTGAAGTCTATATAGAGGAATTTTTTCTAGGTTTTCTCCCCCATGAGGGTTTCCCGAAACAAATTTTTGTGTTCTCTTTTCTGATGTGCTTTTTTTCTTTGAGTGATCCTTTTTTTGGCATAACAAATTTCAAAGAAATATTAACATGGTATCAGAGCCAATTTGAAAGAAGACATTGAGCAGAAGATTTTTCCATGGTTCAACAAGCTAGTGTTCACTATTACAAACACCTTCCTCCATAGATCAACCAAAAAAGAAGGCCTATTCAACTTTCCCTAGGAGGGAGCATATTTCTATTGAAATAGATTTCAATTTTGTGGACTTTCAATTTTTGAAATACCATTACTCTTAGAAGAAACTAGGGAATCATATTTTTCAAGTTTTTGTCCACGGATTTAGGAAAATAAAAATAAAGTCTGGCTCACCTTGGGGGGCGCATATTTTCCTCCCATCAGGCTTGCAAGTTACCATAGTTGAAAAATTAGGGTTTTCATGTCAAATCCCATGTCAACTTGAAGAAGATTCTAGAAGCTATACTGCATTGGTAAGTTCTTCCTCCTTTATTTCCATTTGAGGTTCTCTTTTTTTAAATATGACAAACAATACCAAGTTTGATGAAAAACTTGAAGGAGCAGAAAATTTTAGAGCATGGAAATACATAATCATGCTCATCTTTGAGGAACGTGACCTAGAAGGCTACATCAAAGATGAGGTCAAGGAACCAAAGGGAGATGAAGCAAAGGCCAAGCACAAGAAGTATATGATCAAATCCAATAGTATCATAGCTGATTCCATTAAGGATCATTTGATCCCTCAAGTGCATCCAAAGAATACTCCAAAGGAAATGTGTGATGCACTAACCAGTCTGTTCGAAGGAAAATATACAAGTCTTCATACTTTTATATATTTCTTGAAAGGAAAATATGAACTACTTGAAAAGTTCAAGTCTCTTGAGGAGAATCTCTTTTAAAAGAAGATCAAGACCTTGAGATCAAATAACGGAGGAGAATTTACTTTAAATGAATTCAAATACTTTTGTAAAGAATCTGGGATTAAGAGGAATCTTACTAGACTGTATAATCCTCAACAGAATGGAGTGGCAGAAAGGAATAATAGTTCTATCATGGAAGCAGTCAAACCCATGATCCATGATCAAGATCTACCCATGCATTTATGGGTTGAAGCAGCAAGGACCACAGTCTATGTGTAGAATAGAATATCTCATAGTGATTTTGGAAACAAAACTCCATAAGAGATGTTTACCTATGAGAATACCAAATTCAGCCACCTGAAGATATTTGGTTTTCTTGTTTACATACATTTTCCAAAGGAGAAAAGATCAAAGTTGGACCCTTAAGGAAAGAAGGGAGTATTTGTTGGATATAGTGACCAGTCAAAAGATTATGGAATCTATATTCTAGGTTTTCATTAGATTGAGATTAGAAGAAATGTCACATTTGGTGAGCATGTATATTTTAGTAAATTCAGAAAGGAATACGCAGATAAATATAATGAAGAAGAACAAGAAACTCCCAAAATTAGAGAAGTTAGTAGACCACCAGTTAGAGATGTTGAAGAAGAACCTATACCATAAGATCATGACATGGTAGAACCTCAAGGAACCATGGAGACACCCTATGAGATGATTTCAACAAAGAGAATACTATCTTGGGATCATGATATAATTCAAGAAGAAAAATATATGGTGCACAAAAAGGAATAAAGAGACCAAGACTCTACTCCAACTATGTAGCATTGATGTGCAACCTTGTTGATGAAGAACCCACATGTTTTGAAGAAGCTTCAAAGAAGAAAGAATGGATGGATTCCATGATCAAAGAATATCAATTTATCTTAAAGAATAATGTTTGGGAAATGTTTCCAAGAGAAAAGTATAAATCAGTGGTATCTTCAAAATGATTTTCAAGACAAAGCACTCAACAAATGGCAGTATTGAAAAGTTCAAAGAAATATTTTCGTTAAAGTAATTTATAGGATTTTATATGACTTGCGAAAGATGATGATGTTTTATAATAATAATAATAATAATTATTATTATTATTATTATTATTTTGACTTAATTGTTTGACAAATTACTTTAATTTAATTGTACTCATATTTTAATGTCTATTGAAAGTTAAAGTTGATTAATGGGATTGTTATAAATATAATGTGTAAAGATAAAAGAGAGGACAAAAACATCTTCAGAAGAGTACATGTATGCTGAACCATCCAAATGTCACTTTAAATATATATGGCAAAGATAGTGTTGTAGCACATGGTGACAATCCCATTTCCAATAGTGGTGTTGGTGATAGGATTGATGAATGATTGATCATGTTGTTAAGCTTTACTTTTCCTCAACAAATACTTCTAATATGACAGTTTCATGATTAAATTTTTCTATTGAATTTTGGATATAGGCTCAAAAGGTACTTTTGTGTTAGCAAGTATACGTGAACTTTTACTATGTTTGCATACCTTGGATTTGAGTGTTGCTACACAAATTAACACTTGTATGCCTTCCTTTCATGTAAAAATATCATACTTTCCAATAGTGGAATGCATCCGAAAATGCTTGTTTCTATTATTCTAGAAGGGATTCTTATAGTTGGCATTTCATTTCCTTGTCTAACAAAGCTTGTAGCTGATTTTTTTAAGGTACAAGGCCAATTCTAGTCCAATTCAATTTTAGTTCTCCTTTTCAACAATTTTACCCTCCAACTTCAACTTATTACACTTTCATATTATTACACCTTCTCAAGTCAAGTGCACTTGCTAATCTAAATTCTTCACCAACAATTGTGCTACTATATAACTAAAATAATAATAAAATATTATTTTAAAATTTCCTAAATAGTACAAAACTATTACTTTATAATTTTTCAAACTAATACAAATTTTCAAATAATATACATTGAAAGATATTATTTTACAATTTTCTAACTCATACAAAGTATCAGTTCTCCCCCTTTGAAAGGCTGCATCATGGACAATTCTCATAAAATAATAATAAATATTATTTTATAATTTCCTAAAGAATACAAAATTATATTTTATAATTTTTCTAACTAATACAAATTTTCAAATAATATAAAGTCAAAGATATTATTTTATAAATTTTCTATGTCATACGAAGTCAAAAGTGATTTGAATCACGATAGATTTCAATAGAACCTGCCGCCTATAGATCGACAAAGTATAATAATTAATCATTGATAAAAGGTTAAAAATTACTTGATGGAAAACTAGTCATCATACATTTACAAAATTTCATGTTAAGCTTTTTATTTTAACCCATTATACATTATAAAAGGTTAAAATTTATTTGATGGAAAACTGGTCATCATACATTTACAAAAAGTAACTCCA
This sequence comes from Pseudotsuga menziesii, assembly GCA_001517045.1. Classification (NCBI taxonomy): domain Eukaryota; kingdom Viridiplantae; phylum Streptophyta; class Pinopsida; order Pinales; family Pinaceae; genus Pseudotsuga; species Pseudotsuga menziesii. Next base: position 143,110 of record LPNX011215738.1, on the reverse strand, counting down.
TTTATATTTATATTTACTTTTACAATGAAATGGCCATAGGTGTTGTGTATTACGTCCTGATTCGAACCCGATAGCATTCAGAAGACGGACATTCAAAGACCGCATCACTTTTATAATAGCATTGGGCAGCAACAAAGAAGCAAAAGTGCAGTAAAAATAGCTTGCTAGAGAAACTCCCACATGTTCTCTCTTCTTTTTATCTCCTCATTTTGTTGCGCTTCAGATCATACCAAGACATCCTAGTGTTAGGCGCCTCTCTCACTGGTAATCTGACCAGGATTTCCGTCACATACCCCAATTTTGTAAAATAATGTTAATTGTTTAATTTGATCTCCTAAGACATTATGTTAAAATTAATGCTAAGTAGGAACTGATGACTCAGCAGAGTCAAAAGAAGTGGAATGTAATTCTGAATATTTCATTATTAATAAATAAAAAGTGGAGACAATAGCATGGGAGAGCTGTTAATAAGAGTGTTACTGGTCAAACTGGTGGAAGGAACTAGGTGGAGGGAAAAAGACAAGTGGCAGCATCCTCAAACACTTCCTATGTTGCAGGTGGCAACTTCCCTACATTTGGGGTCATGATGCCCCAAGAAAGTGGGATCAGAGCAGGTGGCTCAATAAATGATAACTAACCCAAAAAGACCTAGGAAATCTTTTAAAAGTACCCAATGAATAGAAATGAGGTTGCTCAGATATTTTCCAGAGAAGAATCATTCAGGAGGAATGTTATTCAGGGAATTCATTGGGGAAAAAGGGAAAACAGTAAGGAAGGTGTTCTGAGGGAGAGAATCTGCAGTAACTTGGTCTGTTACAGCTTGCTAGCTAAGAGAACTTACTGATAAGTTCAGGGTTTGTACTGAGTCTGAAGACTGGTATTGATTATTACTGCACCTAGTTCCAACCAGGGAGACCAGAGCAAGCTCGGGGGTCCTGAGAAGTCGCTGTTTGAACGCTCTCTAGGAGTTGGTAGGGAGGAATGGCCTCCTATTGTTGTTGTTGTCCAAGCTCAATAACACGTTCTGCTATTTAATAATGTTTGTTTCAAATATTTGTGTATGCTTGAATGTTATGTTGCAGTTTATGATATAAAGACTTAGAGGGTTTAGTCAAGAAAGTGTTCTTAGCTTGTTTAGTAATTAGAATCATTTGATGAGAAATAAAACCCCACCTGTGTTTTTCCTCTTCTGGAGTGAGTAGACCGTACTCCAGCACATGGGTGAAATTATAAATATGATAGAATGATGAAAGTACAGAATAGAATGTTAATGGCATTATAGAGTATTTCCTTTGTGTTGTTATCAGAAGAATTATCTTTTGTATCAGGAGTAGTATTAACCTGTACTGAAACTGTCAGTCTATTGGAACAGAGAAAGAAGCTATATTGTTTACTGATAGGAGCATGAATGGGTAGATAAAACAGTTTTGATAAAATAGTTACTTTCAGTAATTTTTGTTATTGTTTATTTGAATTCAAGAGAACAGTACAATAGTAAAACTAGAGTAGGGTAAAGATATTTAGAAATGCTTACCACTCTACAGTTTATTTCTTTACAATTTAGGTTAATTAGCTATTGCTTGTATAAAGAAATCAAATTGAAAGAAAGAATAGCTGGAATATTGATTTACTTATATAGACAGTCTATTTCAGATTTTTATTTACGGATAGTAATGTAGATTATCCATCTATTTGGTTTTATTTGGTTAAGCATAACCTATACTTTTAAGTTGTTAACAAAATGTAGTACTTAGTTCTTTTACTTTTATTTTTATAAATTATAAACTTGTAACACAATCAGGATAATACGAAATACAGAGAGTATTTCTGTAAGTATAGGGTATTTCTGTAAAGTATAGAGTACTGTAAAAATATAGTAATATAATATTAATTTATTTTCGACTGTAAATAAATAAAAAATAAAAGTAATAAATAAGTTTTCATAAGAATAGTATTAATATGAATTAAGTAATGTTATATTCCATTATAGTACATAGTAACAAGTATAATCTCTATACTCAAGCTGTATCTAGAAGATACCTAAATAAATCAATAAAAACATAGAGTCTTTATACCTCCGAAGGTTAAAAATTAAATTATAAAACAACCTCTTATAATTCTTGTAATAAAACAAACTATTATAAAAAAAATTGTAGAGTAACCCTACTATATTTTAAAGATAGAAACATATTATTACAGGTAAAAATCAAGTAAAATAACGCACAGGAATTATCCCACAGGGCGATAGAATGCTCAACCAATCTTTACATTTTAGAAATAATAATTAAAAACCACATACAGTAGAGTCACATAAGTTACAAGATAAATAAAGAAGCTGTAAATATTTTTTTTAAATACTGTCAAGATAGGGTAAAACCCTTCAAATCTAAAATATACATCAGAGTATACAGTAGAGTTAACAAAAGAAACAGTCTAACTCCTTAAGGCCTCTCAGATTTAAACAAGATCTGCATAGTAAGGCTCTTACAGCCTGTACAAAGTTAACATATATATATATATATATTACACAGTAATAATTTAAAACTCAAAATCATAGTCTCAGCCTCAGCCGTAGATTCCTTTTGGTAAAACAAGGGTTTAATCTCTTAAACCACAGTGAATGGGTTCATTTAACTGAACCAAGAAAACCACGAGGGTTACAAACCACGAAGGCCAAACCCCGACTATCCCCAAGGGACCAATAAGGAGGAAAAATGCCATGGTAAAACCAGGCTTACCGTAACAGCCAGTCGCCGCGGTCTTGCACCATTCACGCTGAGGAGGATAGGTCGACCCTGCAAATGAAGAGGAATAAAGATATTAAAACCTCATAATAAGATAAAATAATTGTTGAGGAAAAATAGTGTTGAAACGATAATGAATAAATTGAAACAGAGTTTCTTACCTCTATCTTTGTAACTGAAATATGAACACCCATGAGCAGCAGACTGACTAGCAGCAAAGAGAACTGCAACCTTCATCTGCTACGAAAAGGAGGGAGTTATTCACCCTAAAATAATCAATAGTGACGGAGTCTACAAGCAACTAGCACAGAAGTATTTACACCCAGGTGGTCGTTACACACCAAACAAGGAGGAAACTAATTTACGGTGAAACCCTACACCCAATAACTCTGCAATGCAAGGCCACTACACTCTGTACCAGGTCGAGAAGGGAGAAAGTTCCTTTCTCAGTCGAAGGGTTCGAAGTGGAGCCAGCTAGAAAGGAGAAAACCTAGAGAAGGTATAAAAAATCCACCTCCAAGTAACCAAAGATTTACGGAACAACTTTTCACAGTCAATGTATTCGGGGAAACAACACGAAGGGAGATTACTAGCCAGCAAGGTAAGTGACAGTGCCGGCAGAAGCACAGTGTAGAGTGGAAGGAGGCCAAATACCACGCAGAACAATGAGCTTAGGGCTTGAAGGGAAGAGTTTTTATTCTCGGTTTGCTTGGCTGTAAAGATGCCACGTAGCTTGTTAAATATTTCCCATGCAGTGGGTAAGATTATCTAGTCCCAGTGAGCTTTTATTCAAGCACTATTCCAATCATTGATTATGCAAGGATCAATTATAACCTTTGAATCATTGTCAAGCCATCGCATACGCTGCATGGTAATAACATAAGATTTCATCACTTTAACCCTAGTCATTGTAATCATCGGGATCGTGGGAAAATCTTACGACCCTTAGAATTTATAACTTTGGTGTTCATAAAATAAAATTTGAGCCTAGCTTTATTTATATCATGGTATAGCCCTTTGCTTATCCTTTGCACTATACTATGTAACGTTTCTAACATATATAATCACGATGATGATAGAGTCTTATAAAATATGTCATGAAAAGAGAGGGATAACGTTTAATCTCTTAGTGAGAATCTTACTTACAAATAATTATTCTATCAATCAAGTAATTTTAACTTAAATAAGAGTAGAATTACTTCTTAACTAAGTATTTCATGCTCGCAAGGAGATAAAAAGCATTATGGTAAAAGATGTTAGATTTGGGAATCAAGGATAAACCTTAGACTTGTTAAGGGTAAGGTGTATCCTAGGACCTCTGTTGTTTTATAAACTTGGCCTATATTCACTAAGCCAACTTTATTTTAATTCGAAGCTAGCCTATTGTTATAATTAGAAAGGAATTTACATAATCTTTTTCATGATAATTATCTCCACACTAGTGTTAGTCTCTTTACCTTTGAATGGTTTAACATTGAACTAGCAGGGTTGGCATATAGGCATGATAAGTCTTAAAAAAATTTAAAGGTTTCACCTTGAATTTGTTAATGATATTTATTAACTACAACTGGATGTTATTTTCCAAGCGATACAGAGGGATTTGACCCTCCAACACTAGTATGAATTATATGTTTGTAATATGCAATAAGGTTATAACCCCTTAAAAACTTCAAAGTAATGAGTGGGAGGTTGGTATATAAAATCTTTATCATTTTACACTGTGCAGTAACCAATTTGAGCATGGCATAAATTAGTAAGTTTGTACAAATAAAAACTAGACCTTTTGACTTTATAATTCTGCCATACTTGTTATGCTTGTAAAGAAATATTCAAATCATTTTACATTTGACGTTTAGTATAAACATCAAGAGTTTAGTACTCAGTAAAAATATTAAATCAAGTCTTCAAGAAGGGAAACAGTTGTGGTCAATACCAGTAGAATTAAATCTATTTCCAGAACATCTTGAAAAGAAGAACAGTTTAATGCTTTACCTCAATAAGCTGTGGAATCTGACTAGCATGTATATTCTTCTATTGAATTAAATATTGTGCGAAGAATTTATATTGAATACTTAATAAATTTGATAAGCAGCACCCGAACCTCTTACCTGTAAATCTGTAAGAGAAGGAAAACTTCTGCGTTAGCTCGAAAGCTAAGTAAGCCCAGTTTTTCATGACAGTTCCACCTTGTGGTCGCAAGAAGAAAACAAATCAGTAAACTGAAAAGAAACTGTTCTATAAAGATAAACATAATCAAAAGATAATTCAGATATGAATTCAGTAACATATAACTAATTAAACAATTAGTGACTACATTTATTGAAATTATATGCATTTTAAAAAAAATTAAATTTTCGAAAAATTTGGGGTTTTGACATGTGATATCAGAGCGCAAGGTTCAAACACTAGGCCTTGATGCAGCCCAACTAGCTTTCCATAGAATAGTAAAGTAAACTAATATACTAACATACATTCTGTTTTATGTAAAGAATAGAATTTTTTGTTTTTTTTGTTTTTTTTTTTTTTTTTTTTTTTTTTTTTTCCTGAAATTTAAGAGGCAGGTATGGAAAAGCTAGGAGAGTATGCTCAGGAGGAGTCTCCAGATGCAGAAACTAGACAATTGCCCAGAGAACCTATGTTAGAAGAGGTGATTGCTCACTCCTCAGAGTTGTTGCAGACTGTAAAGGATTTGAAGACTGAAATGGAATCAGTCAAGAAGGAGAATGAGAGGATTTTGAAGGCTCAGGAAGAGTTGAACCAAATTCTAATGGAAAAGTTCCAAACTGAAGGAAGGAGCAGAAGATCAGAATCTGAGGATGTTAGTCATCAAAGAAGATCTAAAAAGATGAAGCTGGAAAAAACTGAAAGCAGTTCATCATATGAAGGGTTCGGTGAATGAAAAAGCTACCATACTACTAGTGACAGTAGTGAGGCTGAGTTGTACGACAGAAAGAAGAAGTACAGACCATATGAGGAAATTTCAGGGGAGTTTAAAAATATAAAGCCCCCAACTTTTAATGGAGAGACCGAAAAAGGGGAAGAAGTAGAGTCCTAGCTATCCAGGATGAGGAAGTATTTTCATATATACAATTATTCTAATCATCTAAAGGCAAGGATGGCAATATATAATCTCTCTGGAAAAGCGGATATATGGTGGCAAGATCTGAAGAGAGTCAAGGGTATCAGGGAAAAAGAAGTTAATTGGAGTACTTTTAAAAGGTACTTCAAGAAGAAATTCTTGTCCGAACAATATTACGAACAAAGAGCTAAATAATTTTACGAATTGAAGTTAGGTTCAATGACTATGAAGGATTTGAACAGTAAATTCTTAAGCTTGCTGAGGTATGTACCTTACCTAGTAGACGAGAAACCTAAAGTATAGCGATTTCTCAGCTGTCTACCATATCACATCAAGGACATAATTGAGTATGATAACCTGAAGACTCTGGAGGAAGCCATGAGGAAGGCTAATTTCTGTTTTGAGCAGAACAAGAAGAAAGAAGGCTTAGCCAACTGGAAGGATAAGAAAAACAACAATCAGCGTGAGTTTAAGAAGAAGGAATTTGTACCCCAGAGGAATTTCAAGAATATTAAGAATAAAAATTATTCTAACAATAAGAATTTCCAGGGAAATAGAAATGGTACTTCCAATAATTCAAATAACTTTAAGGGCAAGGAAGCTGCAAATAACCATGGGAATTTCACTAAGAGTTTTGAACGAAAGGAGCCTGTTAAGTGTGGGGAATGTAATGGCCCGCACTATGCCCTGCCCAAACCGAAAAAATTCAGTCAGCAATATCCATACTGTGTAGGAGGAAATGACCGTTGGAGAACTAACAAAGACTATGCCCAGAATAAATGCAGCATTGGAGAACCACCAAGCTGATTATTAGACTTCCATGGTGGAAGTGGAAGGTATGATTAACCAAAACCCTGTAACCATTTTAATTGACCCAGGAGCTAGTCTTAGTTACATTGCACCTCAGATAGTGGGAAAATGTAATTTGTGTGTTGATAAGTTTGATAATTTCTGGTTAGTTCAATTAGCCACAGGGGCAAAAAGAAAAGTAACATGTTTTGTCAAAGAATGTGCTTTACTTATGGATGAATTGAAAACTACAGTTAAGCTTAATGTTTTGCCACTTGGCTCATATGATTAACTGATTGGCATGGATTGGTTAGAACTGCATAAGGTAGTTTTAAATTTTTATGATAAAACTTTCATGTGCTTAAATAGTGATGAACAACCAGTAAAGGTTAAGGGTATTCCTAGAAAAACTATAATCAAACAGATTTTTGCTTTACAACTTAAAAGAGCTGTTAGAAAAGGATGTAAAGCCTATGATGTAACTATTACAGATGAGGAAAATAAATCTGAAATAGATAAGTTAAAAATAGAAGATATTCCTATTTTAAAAGAATATACTGATGTATTCCCAGAAGAAATTCCAGGATTACCTCCAAGGAGGGAATTGGATTTCACTATTGAGCTGGTACCGGGTGCAGTGCCTAGCTCGAAAGCTCCGTATCGAATGAATATTTTAGAACTTAATGAGCTAAAATCACAGTTAAAATAGTTAATAGATAAGAAATACATTCGACCTAGTGTGTCTCCATGGGGAGCACTGGTCATCTTTGTTAAAAAGAAAGACGGAACCATGCGATTATGCATAGACTACCGTTAGCTAAATAAGATGACTATTAAAAACATATATCCATTGCCCCGCATAGATGATCTATTTGATCAACTACGTGGAGCTACGGTGTTCTCAAAGATATATTTGTGGTCAGGATATCATCAGGTAAGAATTAAAGACGAAGATATCTTTAAGACATCCTTCAGAACAAGGTATGGACACTACGAGTTTGTTGTAATACTATTTGGGCTTACCAATGCCCCAGCTGTCTTTATGTGCTTAACGAATAATATAATGCATAAATACTTAGATAAATTTGTTGTCATTTTTATCGACGACATCTTAATTTACTCTAAAATGGAAGAAGAACATAAAGAACACCTAAATATAGTATTACAAGAGTTGCGAGAACAACAACTCTTCACAAAATTTAGCAAGTGTGACTTCTTTAGGGATGAAATCTAGTACTTAGGTCATGTAGTGACTAAGGAAGGGATTTCAGTTGATCCTGAAAAGATTCAGGCAATCGAAGATTGGCTGGTTCCTAAATATGTAACGGATGTTAGGTCATTCATGGGAATTACCGGTTATTACCAGAGATTCATCGAAGACGTTTCAAAAATAGCTAATCCGATCACTTCCTTGCAAAAGAAAGGCAAGAAATTTGATTGGAACCTAAAATGTGAAGAAAGTTTTAAGAAATTAAAAACCTTATTGACAAGTGCACCTATTCTAAGAATAGTAGATCCTAATAAGGATTTCGTGGTATGCACAGATGCCTGTAATGATGGCCTAGGCGGTGTTCTAACTCAAGAAGGATATGCCATTGCCTATGAGTCCAGGAAGTTAAAAATCGACAAAAAGAATTACGCAACTTATGATTTAGAACTTGCGGTTGTTATACACGCCTTAAAAATGTGGCGACGTCATTTAATAGGAAGAAAATTTATTTTAATGACTGATAATAAATTACTGAAATATCTTTTAGATCAGCCTAACTTAAATGCAAGACAAGCAAGGTGGTTAGCCTTCTTGAGTGAATATGATTTTGAATTCCAGCACATAAAGGGTAAGGAAAATAAGGTGGCTGATGCATTGAGCAGAAACGCAAAGCTAAACTTTACAGCAGACATTAGCACTTATGCTTCTGATTTAAATGAACATCTTAAAGAAGGGGTAAAACAGGATGAAATTTCTCAGAAATTACAAATTACAGCTAAAGAGGAACCTGCAGAAAGCTTAATAAAAGGTTATAGTCTAAATGAAGATGGATTTTTATTATTTAAGGATAAACTGTATGTGCCTAATGTGCCTAAGGTTAAGTTGTTAATTCTGGATGAATTCCATAAAACACCTTATTCAGGACATCCAGGTTACCAAAAGACTGTAACCATGCTAAGAAAAGAATATTTTTGCCCTAATATGAAATCTGAAGTAGCTGAATACATTGCTAGATGTTTGGATTGTCAACAAGTGAAAACCAAACACCAACATCCGGCTAGTTTGCTACAACCTTTACCTATTCCCAGCTGGAAATGGGAAGTGATTAGCTTAGATTTTATTACTAGACTGCCCAGAAATCAGAATCAAAATGACTCTATTATGGTGGTAGTTGATAAGTTGAGCAAGGCAGCACATTTTATTCCTGTCAAAACTACTTACAAGGATTCTAATATAGCTAATATATTCTTAAAGAATATTTTTCGGTTACATGGAGTACCGGAAGTTATAATTTCAGACAGGGATCCTAAATTCACAGGAAATTTTTGGAAGTCCTTGTTTAAGGGATTAAATACAACACTGAATTTCAGCACCTCTTTCCACCCTCAAACAGATGGACAGATTGAAAGAGTGAATCAGGTGTTGGAGGATTTATTAAGGATGTATGTTAAAGATCAGCTAGGTAAGTGGGAAGACTACCTACACTTAGCAGAGTTTGCATATAATAATAGCTATCAGTCATCAGATAAGTTTAGTCCATTTGAAATTTTGTATGGACGTAAATGCAACACCCCTATCTCTTGGAATAATCCAGTAGATAGATTGGTGTTAGGACCAGAATCATTGAAGGAAATGGAGGAAATTGTGAAGCAAGTGTAGGAAAATTTTAAGGTGGCACAGGATCGGCAAAAGAGCCAAGCAGATTTGAAAAGAACTCCCAAGGAGTTCCAGGTAGGTGAGCATGTATTTATAAAGGTAAGGCCAAAGAAAATATCTCTAATACTAGGGAGTTGCGCAAAGTTAGCACCACGTTACTGTGGTCCATTTGAAATTTTATCTAGAATTGGTCAAGTTGCTTATCAGCTAGTGTTACCACCTAACTTGAAAGTACATAATGTTTTTCATATCTCTATTTTGAAAAAGTATGTTCATGATGCTGCTCATGTGGTTGATTGGAATGTTGTACAGGTGGAACCAGAAGGAGAAATTTTAGTGGAACCGGACTGTATCCTCGGGAGGAGGGAAATTACTCTGCAGAACTGCACCATTGGACAGGTGAAGGTGCAATGGAAGCACCTTAGTCCTGAAGAGCCTACCTGAGAACTAGAAAGTAAGATGCGGGAGGCATACCCGAATCTGTTCCATGAGATTGCACAGGATGAAGAATAAGTAACATCGAGGACGATGTTACATTTTAAGGGGGTGTGTATGTCACATACCCCAATTTTGTAAAATAATGTTAATTGTTTAATTTGATCTCCTAAGACATTATGTTAAAATTAATGCTAAGTAGGAACTGATGACTCAGCAGAGTCAAAAGAAGTGGAATGTAATTCTGAATATTTTATTATTAATAAATAAAAAGTGGAGACAACAGCATGGGAGAGCTGTTAATAAGAGTGTTACTGGTCAAACTGGTGGAAGGAACTAGGTGGAGGGAAAAATACAAGTGGCAGAATTCTCAAACACTTCCTATGTTGCAGGTGGCAACTTCCCTACATTTGGGGTCATGATCCCCCAAGAAAATGGGATCAGAGCAGGTGGCTCAATAAATGACAACTAACCCAAAAAGACCTAGGCAATATTTTAAAAGTACCCAATGAATAGAGCTGAGGTTGCTCAGATATTTTCCAGAGAAGAATCATTCAGGAGGAATGTTATTCAGGGAATTCATTGGGGAAAAAGGGAAAACAGTAAGGAAGGTGTTCTGAGGGAGAGAATATGCAGTAACTTGGTCTGTTACAGCTTGCTAGCTGAGAGAACTTACTGATAAGTTCAGTTTTTGGACTGAGTTTGAAGACTGGTATTGATTATTGCTGCACCTATTTCCAACTAGGGAGACTAGAGCAAGCTCAGGGGTCCTGAGAAGTCTCTATTTGAGCGCTCTCCAGGATTTGGTAGGGAGGAACGGCCTCCCATTACTATTGTTGTCCAAGCTCAATAGTAGGTTCTGCTATTTAATAATCTTTGTTTCAAATATTTGTGTATGCTTGAATGTTATGTTGCAGTTTATGATATAAAGACTTAGAGGGTTTAGTCATGAAAGTGTTCTTAGCTTGTTTAGTAATTAGAATCATTTGATGAGAAATAAAACCCCACCTTTGTTTTTCCTCATCTAGAGTGACTAGACCGTACTCCAACACAGGGGTTAAATTATAAATATGATAGAATGATGAAAGTACATAATAGAATGTTAATGGCATTATAGAGTATTTCCTTTGTGTTGTTATCAGAAGAATTATCTTTTGTATCAAGAGTAGTATTAACCTGTACTTAAACTATCAGTCTATTGGAACAGAGAAAGAAGCTATATTGTTTACTGACAGGAGTATGAATGGGTAGATAAAACAATTTTGATAAAATAGTTACTTTCAGTAATTTTTGTTATTGTTTATTTGAATTCAAGAGAAGAGTACAATAGTAAAACTAGACTAGGGTAAAGATATTTAGAAATGCTTACCACTCTACAGTTGATTTCTTTATAGTTTAGGTTAATTAACTATTGCGTGTATAAAGAAATCAAATTGAAAGAAAGAATAGCTGGAATATTTATTTACTTATATAGACAGTCTATTTCAGATTTTTATTTACAGATAGTAATGTAGATTATCCATCTATTTGGTTTTATTTGGTTAAGCATAACCTATACTTTTAAGTTGTCAACAAAATGTAGTACTTAGTTATTTTACTTTTATTTTTATAAATAATAAACTTGTAACACAATCAGGATAATAAAAAATACAGAGAGTATTTTTGTAAGTATAGGGTATTTCTATAAAGTATAGAGTACTGTAAAAATAGAGTAATATAATATTAATTTATTTTCGACTGTAAAATAAATAAAGAATAAAAGTAATAAATAAGTTTTCATAAGAATAGTATTAATATGAATTAAGTAATGTTATATTCCATTATAGTACATAGTAACAAGTATATTATCTGTACTCAAGCTGTATCTAGCAGATACCTAAATAAATCAGTAAAGACATAGAGTCTTTATACCTCCGAAGGTTAAAAATTAAATTATAAAACAACCTCTTATAATTCTTGTTATAAAATAAACTATTATAAAAAAAAACTGTACAGTAACCCTACTATATTTTAAAGATAGAAAAATATTATTACAGGTAAAAATCAAGTAAAATAACGCACAGGAATTATCCCACAGAGTGACAGAATGCTCAACCAATCTTTACATTTTAGAAATAATTACAGTAGAGTCACATAAGTTACAAGATAAATAAAGAAGCTGTAAATATTTTTTTTAAATACTGTCAAGATAGGGTAAAACCCTTCAAAACTAAAATATACATCAGAGTATACAATAGAGTTAACAAAAGAAAGAGTCTAACTCCTTAAGGCCTCTTATATATATTACACAGTAATAATTTAAAGCTCAAAATCATAGTCTCGGCCTCAGCCGTAGATTCCTTTTTTTAAAATGAGGGTTTAATCTCTTAAACCACAGCGAACGGGTTCATTTAACTGAACGAAGAAAACCGTGAGGGTTACAAACCATCAAGGCCAAACCCCAACTATCCCCAAGGGACCAACAAGGAGGAAAAATGCCATGGTAAAACCAGGCTTATCGTAACAGCCAGTTGCCGCGGTCTTGCACCATTCACGCTGAGGAGGACAGTTCGACCCTGTAAATGAAGAGGAATAAAGATATTAAAACCTCGTAATAAGATAAAATAATTGTTGAGGCAAAACATTGTTGAAACAATAATGAATAAATTGACACAGAGTTTCTTACCTCTATCATTGTAACTAAAATACGAACACCCATGAGCAGCAGACTTCCTAGCAGCAAGGAGAAGTGCAACCTTCATCTGCTACGAAAAGGAGGGAGTTATTCACCATAAAACAATCAACAATGAAGGAGTCTACAAGCAGCTAGCACAGAATTATTTACACCCAGGTGGTTGTTACACACCCAGCAAGGAGGAAACTAATTTACGGTGAAACCCTACACCCAATAACTCTGCAATGCAAGGCCACTACACTATGTACCAAGTCGAGGAGGGAGAAATTTCCTTTCTCAATCGAAGGGTTCGAAATGGAGCCATCTACAAAGGAGAAAACCTGGAGAAGGTATAAAAAATCCACCTCCAAGTAACCAAAGGTTTATGGAACAGCTTTTCACAGTCAATGTATTTGGGGAAACAACACGAAGGGAGATTACCGGCCAGCAAGGTAAGTGACAGCGCCGGCAGGAGCACAGTGTAGAGCAGCAGGAGGCCGAATACCACGCAGAACAATGATCTTAGGGTTTGAAGGGAAGAGTTTTTATTCTCAGTTCGCTTGGCTGTAAAGATGCCACGTAGCTTGTTAAATATTTCCCATGCAGTGGGTAAGAGTATATAGTCCCAGTGAGCTTTTATTCGAGCACTATTCCAATCATTGATGATGCAAGGATCAATTATAACCTTTGAATCATTATCGAGCCATCGCATACACTGCATGGTAATAACATAAGATTTCATCACTTTAACCCTAGTCATTGCAATCATCGGGATCGTGGGAAAATCTTATGACCCTTAGACTTTCTAACTTTGGTGTTCATAAAATAAAATTTGAGCCTAGATTTATTTATATCATGGTATAGCCCTTTGCTTATCCTTTGCACTATACTATGCAACGTTTCTAACATATATAATCACGATGATGATAGAGTATTATAAAATATGTCATGAAAAGAGAGGGATAACATTTATTCTCTTAGTGAGAATCTTACTTACAAATAATTATTCTATCAATCAAGTAATTGTAACTTAAATAAGAGTAGAATTACTTCTTAACTAAGTATTTCATGCTTGCAAGGAGATAAAAGCATTATGGTAAAAGATGTTAGATTTTGGAATCAAGGATAAACCTTAGACTTGTTAAGGATAAGGTCTATCCTAGGACCTCTGTTGTTTTATAAACTTGGCCTATATTCACTAATCCAACTTTATTTTAATTCGAAGCTAGCCTATTGTTATAATTAGAAAGGAATTTACATAATCATTTTCATGATAATTATCTCCACACTAGTGTTAGTCTCTTTACCTTTGAATGGTTTAACATTGAACTAGCAGGGTTGGCATATAGGCATGATAAGTCTTAAAAAAATTTAAAGGTTTCACCTTGAATTTGTTAATGATATTTATTAACTACAACTGGATGTTATTTTCCAAGCGAATATAGTACAGAGGGATTTGACCCTCCAACACTAGTATGAATTATATGTTTGTAATATGCAATAAGGTTATCACCCCTTAAAAAATTCTAAGTAATGAAAGTGGGAGGTTGGTATATAAAATCTTTATCATTTTACACTGTGCAGTAACCAATTCGAGCATGGCATAAATTAGTAAGTTTGTACAAATAAAAACTAGACCTTTTGACTTTATAATTATGCCATACTTGTTATGCTTGTAAAGAAATATTCAAATCATTTTACATTTGACGTGTAGTATAAACATCAAGAGTTTAGTACTCAGTAAAAATATTAAATCAAGCCTTCAAGAAGGGAAATAGCTGTCGTCAATACCAGTAGAATCAAATCTATTTCCAGAACATCTTGAAAAGAAGAACATTTTAATGCTTTACCTCGATAAGCTGTGGAATCTGACTAGCATGTATATTCTTCTACTGAATTAAATAATGTGCGAAGAATTTATATCGAGTACTTAATAAATTTGATAAGCAGCACCCGAACCTCTTACCTGTAAATCTGTAAGAGAAGGAAAACTTCTGCGTTAGCTCGAAAGCTAAGTAAGCCTAGTTTTTCATGACAGTTCCACCTTGTGGTCGCAAGAAGAAAACAAATCAGTAAACTGAAAAGAAACTGTTCTATAAATATAAACATAATCAAAAGATAATTCAGATATGAATTCAGTAACATATAACTAATTAAACAATTAGTGACTGCATTTATTGAAGTTATATGCATTTTAAAAAAATTTAATTTTTCGGAAAATTTGGGGTTTTGACAATTTCAATCTCAACAACAACAACGTTAAAGGCTGGTATCTAGGTATCTGGTATGCCAATGCTTCACAACATACACTCCTTTGGGTGGCCAATGTGGAGCAGGCCACTATTGAATGGTAAATATGTGTGTTTTTCCAAGTTGACAAATAACCAAGTTTTCAAATACTGGGGGAAGACTTATGAGAATGTTTTCAACCACCATTTGGTCTTTTGTGTCTGCTCCATGAGATTTCAGTTGGTTTATCAAACCAAAAACTCTAGTGTAAAATGAGTCTACAGTCTACGAACCTTTCATGGATAGAGATTCAAAATATCTTCTCAGAATCTGCAACTTGTAATTCTTTACCTTGCCCAAGCCTTGATAGGAGGTCTCCAATGTATCCCATGCTTTCTTAGCGTTAAATGTTGCTACTATTCGGAGTATGATTTCATGCATGGCTTGATGTATGTAGAACAAAGCCTTTCCATCTTTCTTCCTTTGTTCCCTCGAGACATATTTCTCAGCTTGTGTGAAATTGTTATATGTTGCCATGTTTGCTAGTTCATGTTGGACTATCTCCTAGACATCTTGACATCTGAACAAAGCCTTTATTGTTAGAGACCAATATTCATAATTATTTCCTGTCAAAATTGGTGTTTGCAATGAACCAAAAGTGAAAGCCATTTTTAATTTTTAACTTTTCCTTATAAAATTACTTTTCAACTTTTTAAGAGAAAAATTCTTTCCTAAACCTTGCTGTGATACCACTTAGCCAAAACATAGCCGACTAAACTTGACTTTACCGCTCAGTTATTAAAAATTTTATGCCGACCTCTTTTTCTTTTTCTTGTTAGATGGAACTTATCTAACTCTTGACTAGACAAGTTTATCAAATTTGGTCGGCCTTTTAGACTCGACAAGTTCTTACTTGTCGGTTCTACCCATAGGTTTTACTTCGACCACTAGTCAGCTTGACATCTTCAACCACTAGTGAGCTTGACCACTTCTCGGCTTGATCACTTCGACCACTAGTCAGTTTACTCAATCGACCTTGTCGGTTCACTCACTTTGGTTTAAACTTTTGTTTTAGTCAGAATTTACAAATGATATTTCTTAGTCTAAAAGAGTAAAGAAATTACAAATGTTTTTCATCTATGAGTAAAATGAAGCAAAAAGCGACACATTAACAATTCTAGAGAACTTATAAAAACATATAGCCAAATATTTAGGAAGGCTTGAGTGAGCCACTTAAACTTTCACTAGATGAGAAATTTAAGGATTCTTGTTCTTTCACTTAACCGGTATTGTAACAACATTTACACAAGTAAATCTAGAGGAAATGTGAGGATAAATAAACATGCATTCTACCATAAAATATTTCATATAAATAACTTGTGTGGAAATAACAAAGGCATTACAAACTTGTCGATCCAAACTTGTCGTCTCACCGACTGATCCTTTTACAGAGCTTCAGCTCTTTGACACAATCACACACACACAAGCTTGAGATTCAACTTCACTCTATGCTTATATTTCTCTCTTTCTATTGTGTCTTGTGTCTATAATCTAACTTGATTTACAATCTTCTTCTCTGATTCGTAGGAAACCTGAAAAATTGCTTCTACGTGAATCTACAAAGTTTCCATTAATGGCTATAATAACTATCTACCTACAAACTTAGCTTCATAAATTAATTTGACTGGTTTAGATTGTCGAATCATGGACTCTTCCCTCTTATCAAACTGACCGACAAGATCTGGACTGATATAGACTCTGACAGAGTCGGCTGAGATTAGATACGGATCTGCGAGTAATTAATATTTCCAACACTCCCCCTTAATTATGAGTAGATGGGGATTTTTAAAACAAAATTTTACAAAATATTTTAGAGATTAAACTTGCTCCGTGCATGATAGAGTTCACTACAAAGAACTTGTCATTCCAATATAACTATGCAGATACTCGAATGTGTCCTTCGCCAATGGTTTTGTAAAGATGCCTGGAAGTTGATCTTCATACCTGCAAAATTCCAAACAAATTTCTTTGTTGTTCACCAACTCTCTTATGAAATGAAACCTTATGTCGATGTGCTTGGTTCTCTTGTGGAACACATGATTCTTGGATAGTGCTATGGATGAATTTTTGTCGTTGAAGATGGTTTTCGGTTCTTGATGGTTCTGAGACAAGTCTTTTAACACTCTCCTCATCCAGACAGCTTGACATGCAACACTTGTCGCTGCAACATACTCTGCTTCTACTGAAGACAGAGTTACTATGGGTTGTTTCTTTGAATCCCATGAAATAAAACCTGTACCAAAATGAAATGTGTACCCATATGTGCTCTTCCTGTCATCTATGTTGCCTCCACTATCACTGTCAGTGTATCCAATGAGTTTAAAATTTTATGAAGTTGAATACATAATGCCAAGATCTTTTGTGCCACTTACATACCTCAGAATTATTTTACCTGCTTGCCAATGTGAGTATTTTGGTGACTCCATGAATATTGAGATCAGAATTACTCCATACATTATGTCTGGTCTTCTCATTTTCAAATACATAAAGCTTCCAACAAGCATTTTAAACAACATAGGATCTACAGTTGATCCTTCATCATCCTTGCTCAATTTTAAACCTGTTATTACTTGTGTTGGGGCTGTCTTGCAACTAGACATGTTAAATATTTTTAAAACTTCACTTTCATACTTTGAGTGTGATATAAAAATACCACTTTCAGATTGTTGAACTTCAATGCCCAGAAAAAATTTCATAAGCCCGAGATCAGTCATTTCAAATTCACTTTCCATGACTGCTTTCAAATCTGCTATGCCAAAATCACCAATAAATATTAAATCAACTGCATACAGGTAGACAATTAACATCTTACCTTGCTCATTCACTTTGTTGTACAATGTTGGTTCACTTTAACTTCTATGAAATCCATTTTCAGTGAGATAGGAATCAATCCAACTGTAGCAAGCTCTAGGATCTTGCTTCAAACCATAGAGTTCCTTTTTCAGCCTGTACACTTTATGCTCTTGACCTGTAACTTCATAGCCTTTTGGATGTTCCACATATACTTCCTCTTCTAGATAGCCATTCAAAAATGCCGACTTGTCATCCATTTGATAAACATACCATTTGTTTTGTACAGCAATGGCCAAGACTGTTCTGACTGTATCCATGCGTGCAACAGGTGCAAATGTTTCATTGAAGTCTATATCGGGCTGTTGTGTGAACCCTCTTGCTACCATTATTTCTTTTTGCTTCTGCACATTCCCATCAGCATCTTGCTTGGTCTTGTAAATCCATTTGACGCTAATTACATGTTTGTCTTTTGGTACATCAACCAGTTTCCATGTCTGTTTTTTCTCAATGCATTCTATTTCTTCATCCATGGCTTGTGCCCATACTTATTCTTCGACAACTTCTTCAAATGTTAGTGGATCATATATAGGAGAAAATAATGCAAAGAGAGAGAATGAATTTGGTGTACCATCTTCATATATCTCACGCAAACTTCTTGTCTTCACCAGTTCTGTCGATGTCGATCCTAATGAAATGGTCGATGGAGTTTGTTGTCCTCTTGGTGTGCTTGTCTGTGTAGCTTGAGCTTCTACTAGTGTCGATGGTCCTTGTGCTGAACCATGTCATGGTGTCATGGGAGTCGATGACGCTGCAACTGTTTGACTTAAATGCCATGTTTGAACCACTTCCTCTACCATGTCATCATTGTCGACATTCGACACAATCTTGAAATTTGTGTCGACAGTTCCATCCCATGATTCATTTTGGACAAATTGAAGATATCGACTCATTATCACTTTCCTTGTGACAGGATCATACAACTTGTATGCTTTTGTGTCTTCAGAATAGCCGACAAAAATACATTTCTATCCCTTATCTAACTTCTTTCTCAGCTCATTTGGAACATGAGCATATGCAACACAACCAAAAACTTTTGAATGAGAAACACTATGATTCATACCTGTCCATGCTTCTTGAGGAACTTTGTTCTCACACTCTTTATCGAACATAAGTTGATAATATAAATAGTAGTTGTGACTGCTTCGAACCCCAATATTCATTTGGAAAATGCTTGGATGCCAACATGTTGCACGTCATCTCCATGATGGTTTTGTTCTTTCTTTTCACAATACTGTTCTGCTGAGGTGTATATCGTCCAGTGAGTTGCTTCTGTATGCCATGGGTCTCGCAAAAATTTAGAAATTAATTTGAAAAATATTCACTTCCTCTGTCGGTCCTTAATCTCTTGATGTGGTGTCCACTCTGGTTCTCCACGAGATCCTTGAACTACTGAAAATAACTAAATGCATCATATTTATGTTTTAGAAAATATACCCATGTTTTTCTTGAGTAGTTATAAATAGGAGTTAGAAAATAATTGCAGCCACCAATGGATGATGTCTACATTGGACAAGAAATATCAGAGTGCACAATTTCAAGTGGTGTGCATGCTCTATAAGACTTTTCGACTGGAAAAGTCTCTCTATGCTTCTTGCAAAAAATGCAGCCTTCACAAACCCTTTCTAGTTTATTGATCAATGGTAATCCTTTCACCATATTCTTTTTGTGGGGTAGCTTTATCCCACCAAAATTCGGATGTCCAAATATGAAATGCCACAACCAGGAATCATCCTAAACTTCTGTATGAAATGCAGACTAAAAATTAGCACTACCATTTTCTTTCTTGTCGAGGTACTCGGCTACTTCTTTACTTTCTTCCTTGAACACAGTTCTCCTATATTTGTCTTCCCTTTCATGTAGAGAACTATCCTCAATGGAAACAAGTGATTACTTGTCATTGGCACTTTTTCTATCACCTGGTCGCTTCGACGCTTGTCTTTAATCACACAGTGACCATCTTCTACATAGATTCTATAGCCTTTTTGTATCAGTTGTCCAATGCTTAAACAATTATGTTTCATACATTCGACATGTTAGAAATCAGGGATATACATGCTCTCCCCATGTTTGGTTAGAATGCTGACATTACCATTTCCCAAAACAGTAACTTGGACATTGTTTCCAAGTGTAACATCATTTTGAACTGAATTGTCTAGAATGGAAAACAAATTTAAATTACTAGTCATGTGATTGCTACATCCTGAATCTAAGTACCATATGTCATGTCGACTTTCTTAAACAACATTGCATTCAGTTGGAGATGTAGATGCCATTAACATTGCACTTGTCAGAGTGCTGGTGTTGGTTGACTGATTTGTGATTTTCCTTCCTTGGTCATATTGTTTCTTCTTGCATACATATGCATGATGACCAAATTTCTTACAATAATGAGGTTGGATTTTTTATTTATCAAACCTTTGGCCACATGGATGACTTGGATTCTAATTCTCTCCTCTACCAGCAACATTTGTAGGACTTCTTCCTCGTCCTCCTCTGGAACAATTTCTTCCTTTTCCTATGAAGTTGTTTCTCCCCCTACCTCTACCATGGCTTATGGATGACTGTGCTACGAATGCACCTCCCAATGATGCTTGTGTTCTGCTAAGTCTATTTTCATGATTGATGAGTGAAGCTTGTAGCTCATCAATGGTAAACATCAGCATGTCTGTGTGTTCTTCCAAGGTCACAACCAAGTTTTCGAATCTTGGGGGAAGACTTATGAGAAATTTTTCAGCCACCCCTTGGTATTCTATGTCTTCTCCTTGATATTTCTGTTTTTTTATCAATCCAACAACACTGGGGTAAAATGAGTGTATATTCTCTGTATCTTTCATGGACAGAGATTCAAAATATCTTCTCAGAATCTGCAACTTGGAAGTCTTTACCTTGCCCAAGCCTTGATAAGCGGTCTCCAATGTATCCCATGCTTGCTTAGAGTTAACCTCTGCTACTACTCTTGGGAGTATTCTTTCATGCATGGCTTGATGTATGTAGAATAAATCCTTTCCATCTTTCTTCCTTTGTTCCCTCAGGACATCTTTCTCAGCTTGTGCAAGATTGTTATATGTTGTCATGTCTATTGGTTCTGCATAACCATGCTAGACTATCTCCTAGACATCTTGACCTTTGAAAAAATCCTTCATTGTTAGAGACAAATATTCATAATTATTTCCTATAAAAACTGATGTTTGTAATGAACTCGGAGTGGAAGCCATTTTTAATTTTTAACTTTTCCTTCGAAAATTAATTTTCCAATTTTTAAGAGAATATTTCTTTCCTAAACCTTGCTTTAATACCAGTTAGCGAAAATTGAGTCGACTAAACTTGAGTTTACCTCTCAGTTATTAAACATTTCATGCCAACCTCTTTTTCTTTTTCTTGTCGGGTGAAACTTGTCTAACTCCCGACTAGACAAGTTTATCAAATTTGGTCAGCCTTTTAGACTCGAATAATTTACCTCGACAAGTTCTTACTTGTCGGTTCTACCAACAGGATTTACTTTGACCACTATTCGGCTTGACCTCTTCGACCACTAGTCACCTTGACCACTTTGACCACTAATCAGCTTGATCACTTAGACCACTAGTAGGTTTACTCAACTGACCTTGTTGGTTCACTTACTTTGGTTTGGTTTTAGTCAAAATTTACAAATGATATTTCTTCGTCTTAAAGACTTAATAAATTACAATTTTTTTCACCTGTGAGTAAGATGATGTAAGAAATGACACATTAACAATTCTAGAGAACTTATAAAAACATGTACCCAAATATTTAGGAAGACTTGAGTCAACCACTTTGTTGTAAAACCCATAACTTTCACTAGATGAAAAATTTAAGGATACTTGTTCTTTCAATCAATCGGAATTGTAAACAACATTTACAAAAGTAAATCTGGAGGAAATGTGAGGCTAAATAAACATGCATTCAACCATAAACTATTTCATATAAATAACTTGTGTGGAAATAAAAAAGGTATTACAAAATTGTCGATCCAAACATGTCAGCTCATTGACTGATCCTTTTACATAGCTTTGGCTCTTTGATAGAATCACACACGCACAAGCTTCAGCTTCAGCTTCACTCCCTACTCAGATTTCTCTCTTTCTCTTGTATCTTGTGTCTATTGTCTAACTTTATTTACAATCTTCTTCTTCTACTTATAGGAAACCTGAAAATTGCTTCTACGTTAATCTACAAATTTCCCATTAATGGCTGTAATAACTATCTACCTACAAACTTAGCTTCATAAATTAACTCAACTCGTTTAGGTTGCCAAATCGTGGACCCTTCCCTCTTGTCAGACTAATCGACAATATCTAGACTGATACGGAATCTGACAGAGTCGGCTGAGATCATATATGGATCTGTGAGTAATTAATATTTCCAGCAATGGCTACCTTAGTTCCTTATTATTCTACAAATCCTCGAGCAATGATCATCAACAAAAGATGCTAGATTGGAAAACGTGCTTCAAAATTGCAGTGGGGACTTCTCGGGGAATTGTCTACCTGCACGAAAAGTGTAGGGATTGCATTATTCACTGTGACATCAAGCATAAAACATCCCTTTTTATTGTAATTTATGCCCCAAGGTAGCCAATTTCGGACTGGTGATGCTCTTGGGCAAAGAGTATAGTAAGGTCTTGACGAACATGAGAGGACCTAGAGGGTACTTTGGCCCCAAGTGGATTTATGGCATGCCCATAACTATGAAGGACAACGTCTACAACTTCGGAATGACATTACTCCAAATAATTGCAGGGCGAAGAAACATAGACAAGGTCTCAGAATCTGGCGAGATGTACTCTCCTGCATGGTTGAAGCATAGATCAGCAGTGGAAACATGATGGAGTTACTCAACAAGAAATTGTTGAAGGATGCAGACGCATAACAAGTAAAGAGGGCTTCCATAGTGGTAGGATGGTGCATCAAAGATGATGAAGACGAGAGACCGTCACTGCGTAAAGTATTGCAGATATTGGAAGGCATTGCAAACGTACCCCCTCTTCCCGCATTCCTCCCTCTTTAGTCATTTTCTTCAAGGATGAAGATTCACCTGCATGTGTAGGCTACGACAATGCTAATCCCTAAACTCTGCTATAGAATCTTGAAAAATGTTGATATTTTGTGATATGAATGTTTTTAGAGATTCATAGGATTCGAAAGTATGACTACAGAATCGTCCCACCATCCATTGTAGGAGAATAAATTGTGTTGATAAAGATGTTTTTAAAGGTGGAAAGGAGTTGGACTCGCACACACACTTTTATTAATCGGTGGAAAAACCTACTAGCTAGTATCACGGAGCTTATTGTCCAACCAGGCCACCATTCCTTACCATCCATCTTATTACTATTTTCTTTCATGATTTGCAAGGGTGTTAAACTAAGTTTAATATTGACACTAAATTATGAAGTCAACTATAAAATAATCCTTCTCTTTAGTGATAAAATTGGATTATGTCTTCCATTGATAAATTAATGGAATCATAATAATATTTTTGTTGCAGTAATTTTGGAGTTATTTTGATTGTGTTCGTATATTTTTATTTACAAAAACACACCACGTTGGATTTAATATATTTAGCAGTTCATTATTGCACCGAAGAGGTGCATTCTACATCCCAGTAGGGGAGGGATGTGTAACTCCTTCCATGCTCATCCTAGAGTTGACATGTTTCTTTTATAAAAAATAATAAAAAATAACGTGTCCACTTAAACTAAATTTAAATTATTTAGAATTGCATATATATATATATATATATATATATATAACAACATAAATTAGATAAACTAAAACAAAAAAAATTAGATTACACATTTCCACTCTAAGAAATGATGTGCATCTTGAGAGATTTGATCCCTCTCGGTGCTTGATAGATCCCCTTTTAGATGGATCTATGCTAGTCTTAACCACAATGAGTGGATTGTGGAATTATATTTCAAACTTTAAACATCAAGGAAGTAAGCACAGTTTCATTGAACCCAACTCAGAATTAGATGTCCAAAACCTTCATATGTTCACATGGATATGATAAGTTATTCACACATTATTTTAATAAATTCCTACATTTTTATTATTAATTTATTAGTATAAAACATATGTTAAAAGTTGTATTATTAAGTTAATTTATTTTTATTAAGTAAAAAATTATTTAATAAATGTAAGAGTATATAATTCGAAGGCTTATGAAAAAGCACAGCTATAACTAAAGAAAATATAACTAAATATAAATAAAGGGTTATAGAAATACTATTATATAAAAGTTAAGATATATAATTTTATATTAAAATAATATTAGTTTTTTTCCATTTTTTAAACTAAATAATATTTTTTATTAATTTTATATTTTATATTTTATATTAATACTTGGCTTACTTTAAAATCTTGTTCTTGTGTTCAAAAATTTGTCTAGAAGCTTTTCAAGTTCACTATAATTGTGATAAGTTAGGAGGTTATAAAGGTTTGTATTGTAACAAATATTATGAAAATCAAATATAAAGACGGTGCTAGCAAGGCACTCTAAGAGAAAGTGATTTTCATCCTCAACTCTCATAGACTCGGAGATTACAAACCTTTTTCCACCCATTGAGTCTTAGGAATAAACCAACTAAGACGAGCCCTCTATTTTTCTATGGAGTCCATGAGAGTTCGTTCTAATATTGGCTATGTTCATGAGAGTTCTTTCTAAGCTTGGATATATAATTTTCTTCTGTGATCTAGTTACTACTTTGAGATACTTCCAATCTTCAAAATTAGGATTTATGACCTCCTTATAGTATGTTAATTTTTTCTTAACCGCTAAATTTTCCTCATATTAAAATTTCTTTTTAAACTTAGAAGTAATAATATTTTTGACATTATCACTGTTTTGCAAAATGTAGTTTTCAGCAATGCTCAATAATTTAACCACGCCATAGTATCTTTACATGAACACTACTTAAACATAATTAATTTTGACTTAAGTTATTCCATTAATTACTTTACATTTTTAATATAAAATATTAAAAAACATTTACTGAAATTTTTCAAATAAAAAAACTCTTGAAATAACAACCATTTTAATGTTGGGTGCAATGACTTTGTTTTAAGATTTCACTTTCGTGTTTTGCACCTTTTATTTTCAATAAAACATCAACATTTGAATAAATATGTTTTTTAAATAAACTAAACATTTTATTTACAATGGTTGATAAAATATTTTAGCAAAAATGGAGTTCAAGGTAATTTAGGAAAATGTCACACAATGGAGTTCAAGGTAATTTAGAAAAATGTCACACAATGGAGTTCAATGAATATCAAATACTGATCAACGAAAATGCAAAATGTGTCCTTCCTTGCAGCTAGTCAATGTAAAATTTATGTTGAAAATAAATATTTGGTGTTCAAAGTCAATTCATTCGAGATAGAAAGAAACATGGAAACTTTATTTTCGAAAGCAACTTCATGCTTATTAGATTTATAAAGACATTTATGAGTTGTTGCATATTAAAATTAAATGTAAATTGGTCATTGTAAAATTGAAGACAAATTTGTTATTTTTTTTACAAGAAATCATATGTATTAATATTTTGATATTTTACTTTAACAGACCGCTACCTCATAAGGCTTTTTTCACTATTTTTATTGGTGTTTAAGGATGAAATTTGACATCTTACTTTACATGTCAAGAAAATTTTATATAATGTTTTAATTTTAACATTGTATTTAGTTTAACATTTAAATATTGATTTTATCCGTCATAATAATAGTTTTATTTTAAATAACAAGGAGAAATATAAAACATTGAATTCTCATAACTAGTGTGAATATGGACACAACATTGAAATTTGACGTCCTACCTTCCACATTTAAATTTTAACATTGCATTTCGTTTTAGGTTTAAATCTTAATTTTCCCACTCCTAATAATAGTTGCTTTTTTTAAATAACAATCATAATAACTATATAAAATATTGAGTTCTCATCACTAGTGTAACTGAATATTGCCATCCAGGTTGCATGTAGAGGAACACTAAAGGTCAAATTGGGGAAAGAGGCTTGAATTGATGTTAAGAAAATATAGATAGCTAAAAATGGATATATATACATGATGGGTATATTAACACAAGAAAAGTGCCCACAAAAAGCTCCAACTAAAAACCTCATAATTTTGATATTTTGTGTATATTCATAAAAAAAACTAAAATAGTGACTATATGGAGCACAAATTTGCATTTCACTACTTTTGAATGACAAGTCCACTTACAACAATTGCTATAAACTATTGTACTTGTAACATATAGGATCAATATAGGTATTCCCTTGAGGTAATAGTTAATTCAAGTGGTGATTTAAAGCCAAGCATATGCAGGGCAAGGGTGAAATTCTTATGGAGATTTTTGGATCATGACCCTTACATGAACATTCTCGCTGCTCATGACAAATTCGGTAATGCATGCTTATCAGTAAGGATCATTATTATAATATGGAAATAAATATTGACTCTTGTTGTAACATGTAAGTTGACCTCAACCAAATATTTGCATTTAATAAAACTATTATAAATGCAATCTCATAAATTTAGTTTATCTCAACCAAATATTGACATTCAATAAAACTATTATAAATGCAATCTTTTAAATTTAGCAAACATTCATCAAAGTTAAAGATATATCATGAATTTGTCAAATACCAAAGGACATTATACTTATCCATATATAAATATTTTTAAAAATACTTTATTCAAGCTTCATTTTTATTATTAAAATAAATTCAATCTCAAAAATTCAGCAAACAATATATCTTGAATTTTGAGATCAAACTCATCTATATAAAAACAATTTAAAAAATAAAAAAAATTGTAATTTTACATACTTTTTAAATTTTTTTTTTTATTATAATCCAACAAAATTTACCTAGTTGCCTTTGCATAAGGAATTGTGTAGGTCATTATGATGAACCAACAAAGACTGTGGATCCCAAAAACTATGTAGATGTATGTGACTCTTTATCAGAACCAAATTTATAATATAGGGAAAAAAATAAAAACAAATAAAATGATTATTAATTACTTTTTAGTGATTTTATTCCTTATAAGGAAATAAACATTTATAATCTTAATTTGAAAAATTAGTTACATTTTAAAAAACTTATGCAATTTAAAATAAATATAAAATATAAATCCTTTAATGTGAATAAATGTTGTTGTTCTTGAATATTTATTAAAGATTTACATAAACAGGCAATTTGGTGGGGACGAATACTCAAAACCAGTGGAAGATCATCTCCGTCTATGGCAAGATAGCAACGCTATAATTGGGGGCTACGGGCTTCCAGTTTATCCCACGCCATTACTTATTTTCACCTCCCTTTGGACCAGTATTGAGCGTTTCATTCAAGTGAATTGTAGTTTGTTACATTGATAATCATCCAAATTCAAAATCAGGAAATTAAATTATTGACCGAATTTGACAATGAATTTGGAGATGTAAACCAAACAATTTAAGAGCAGCTTGAATTTATTATAAATAGAAAAACATAATCTGAAGATAGCTTGAATTTATTATAAATGAAAAGTAAGGTAACTGAGCAAAACAGTTGGACAGTCTGCAAGCTAAAACTAATTGTTCTATGAACGCTTGATGCTGCACTCATTCCTCCAAAATAAAATAGATATGATTATGTGAAGATTTCATTTAATGCTGTTATAGTTGATAGTATATTTGGACTCATAAACCAGATGGGATAAGGATATAATTGACTTTAAAAAAACATAAATATGTATAGTATATATCTCCAAGAGCACGGTCCAAAATCATGTTTTATACCATTTCACCAAGAGTAAGTTTTATACCATGGCTAAAGTAAGTTTCTAGATGTCCGATGTACAACTTAAGGAGTGCTTTATTGTTGTCCTGCTACCACACATCCGAGGGTCGTTGATGCAACAAAAGACTGAATCACAAACAGAAGCACTCGAGCTTGCGATGAAGCTAGAGGCCTCGCCCATTAGCAATGGTATCGCAGGAATGGTACAGATCCAGTCATAGCTAGCCATCCTAACGATACAACTTCAAGATATCAAGAAGGGAAAAGACGCACAAGAGGACTTGTGGTGCACAAAATGTAGAACGAATAGACACACCAAGGATAACTGTCCGACCTTCATGAACTATGTCGCATTAGGTGCACCTAACCCATTAAACGGCTAGGGGCTACCATGGTGTCGTATATGCCAGTCAAGAGGCCACCGCGACGAAGAATGTGTATATTTGAAAAAAGTTGTAAGTACCCTGCAAATTTATTTTGTAAATGATGTAAATTAGTAAGACACAATGAGAAAGACTATAGAGCATACCGACTCTTGAAAGAAAATACAGTCGATATGTACTTAATGAAAAATGAGGGGTTCCCTTAGGTTGAATAGGAGCAAGCCTCCTATCAACCCGCCTAGTTACCAGCTAATCAATACCAACAACCATTAGCAGCCGAATGCACAACAAAACCCCTATCAGCAACACTACCAGCAGAACGAGTACCCACCACAACAACTACAACCCCAGGGAAGGAGTGGAGGAAACTTTAGAGGACAAGGTGGAGGAGGTGTATTTGGTAGGGGACAAGGTCCAGTTACATGCTATGACTGTGGACAACAAGGTCACTTTGTTAGAGATTGTTTAGAGCCTGCCAGAACATGCTCATATTGTAAGTGGCAGGACCATAATGTTGAACAATGTCCTCAGTTGATCGCAAAGTGGCAAGCAAGGACCATTGCTGCACCCAACCGTCCACCGAACCCAAACCCCAATGCAAGTGCGAATGTTCAGATGATCATGGTTGAACTGAGAGACCTAAACATTGTCGTCATAACTAGAGGAGGTGCATCGACTGGAGCAAAACAAGATAACTCACAAGAACAACCGCATCCACAAGTGAGGCCGACAGCGAAAAAAAAGGAACCCCTGACTGGCCAGAAAAAAGAAAAAAATATTCTGGGATTTGCAATCAGACTTTATAAGCCTAGATGTACCATCGAATTCCACGACAGTCAAAGACATGACTGAATGATTCCAACACATATTACAGAAGAAGGCTTCACCTAAGCTTAGTGAGCTAAGAATCTTTCTATCAAATTGTTTGATGCTAATCCAAGATAAAGATACTAGTGCAGAGCTCCAAGCAATGATAGATGAGATCCATGTAGAGCCGCAAATTGAGAAGAAGGTTAACCAGGTGTGACGGAAATGTAAAACTGGCAGTGAAATGAGAATGAATGCATAGATAGGTGATTATTACATGGATTATATCATCTTGGATATGGGTTCAGATGTCAATATCCTAACATGCCATACATGGGAAAGCATGGGAAAGCCGCACTTGGACTAGTATCCTATTAAGCTACGACTTGCCAATCAGGCGAAGGTACCACCCATTGGTCGATTGAGCAATGTAATTGTCAATGTTGAAGGATTGCGCACATATGCAGACTTTGAGGTCATCAACATTGTGGATGATACAAACCCTTACCTCACACTGCTAGGAATATATTGGGATATAGACAATCAAACAATCATAAAATTCAAAAATAAGATCCTCTCCTTTGAAGATGAGGAAATGAGGGTAGTATCACCCATCGATCCATTCGAAGGGAAAATATACGTAAATCCTATTTATAATGAGGGGCAGGGTGATTACCTTGATAAAATCTATAATGTTATAGCTATGTACAAAGACCATATCAGTCCAACGGCAGATGGGAACCTAAGATGGAAGTGCACGAGATCATGTATGTCTAATTCAGGAGAGGCTTTAGAGAATTGGAAAAATAGATTACATGAAGTCTCCATGAGAAGGTGTGCAAGAGTTATAAGGTATGTATGACAGGTGGAGACTGAGTCAAGGGAGTTACCCACCTATGAGAGTTTCATATACACCTTAAATATGGTGCCTAAGACCTGCGATACCTTTGGGTAGCTGCGACAAGGAACCCAGTAGGTTGCACATACCGTTGTATTTGTTGACAAACACCCTACAATTCATGCTACAATCCAAAAGGAAAAAGGGAGTATAGTTGAGAATATCAAAGACGTTAATGTTCACCAACACAACACAGCTACTCATCAAGACAGTATAACGAGAGACGCAGAAGATAATTCGATTAACTTCAGCAGGCCAAAAGCAGTTGAAATAGTTGAATATCGCAGAATAATACAAAAGTGTTCGCAGGATGAAGCAGTTGTGCAGATCGCAGATCTCCTGCAGGAATACCACACCCTATTCCCTATCAACTGCTCAGGAAGAAGGGGAATGGTGGAAGACTTAGAGGGGATGAAAATACCCTTGCGATTACAGACTAAGCCAAGTCAGCAACAGCTACCGCCATGTCATGATCAATATATCAGGGTGAAGCCATCTACAGAAGGAAGACTTGTGCTACAATATGATAGCAGAGTATTCATGCACCCACCCAAACTGAAGACAAATTGGCTAAGGCCATATACAATCACACAGGCTATGGATATGGGCACAGCACAACCCTGGAAAAGTTGATGGTACCCATGCCACAAGTTTGGTGAACGACACTTTCTTGAAACCTTACTACGACATGTGTAGAAAAAAAAAGAGCAGCCAAAAGATGTAAACTATTATGTTGCAGGATTGCGACAGAACCAACCGAAAGCATGAGCAATAAACCACACAATAACCAAGTCATCGCACAAACTCAAGTGAGGGAAGCAAAGTGTGCTAAGTGCGAACAAAGAAAAAGGTCATTGGTATATGGGGCATGGCAAGAAGGGGCCAAAGGATGCAAAAAGAGGGAATGACAGGCTAGCTAACATTAACCAACAGATCTATGCCAAAGATTTGAATAGTTGGGACAACTACGTGGCATTAAATTGACGCAGTACCAGCAACATGGTGGCGTACTTTTACATCTCATCAACCGTCCTAGCACTAATTACCATAACTAGTCTGACAAGTACAACCCGAAAGGATAGCTACAAAAATTAATGAAGAAATCATTGGAAAAAGAAACCCAAAATATTTATTAGACCTAAACCTCCTATCAAATGATGATTGAAATACACTAAATAATATGTAAATATTTGGCTTCCCCATCAAGCAGTTTTGTACGCACAGTGAGCCGAGCCATTACAAAACTAAATCCTGTCATCTGTGTTCCACTATGCCAATGCCCATGGTAATTAACATTCCCAATGAGAGTGAGGCATTGAAAGCAACTATCATCTATGGTTTCCTCATTGATGAGGAAGTAGAAACATAGTTAGCCAAAGGTCCACAACTACAATAACAACCAGAGATCGGCACAATGGAAAGAACAAGGAAGCAACAAACCATTCTAACCTTTGGTTTGCATCCTATGCTGAACCTAGTCCAAGGAATACCAGTTGTTCCAAGAGTGCAACAAGTAGTTATGGCACATGACAGAGAGCTGAGGTAGCCCAATCAGACGCAGCCAAGAGAGGCATCTGCACAACCACCACCGAGGAAAAGAAAATGTAAGGTTCCGACCACTCCAGAAGAATGAGGAAAGGCACATGTTGCTGAGCAAGGAGATGATGTTGGAGACTAAGGCTTGCTACCACAAACATAGCTAGAGGTACAACGGGTCGACCCGAACTTCCCTTGTTACATTCGACATAGAATACCTGGTGGAGCAGATGCAGATCTTCTAAAAAATGTGGTGACCACTCTGATAGCATCACAGATCCTTGTTGGCATGACCTTGTTGCACGACAACCTCCCCAGGTTGGATGTATTGAAGTTCCAAGGCTATGACACCTGACAACAAGAGGGGTTGGAGATAAAAGACTACAAGAGTAGAACCCAGGTTGCTACATGTGATGGCAAGGTGATCAAGCCAAATAAGTGGGTCGAGAAACTGACCACTGCAGGATTAACCAACATGCTCTTCATGCCTCACTTTGGCCACAACATACAGGTCAATACATTCGTGAAGTAGTTACTGGTCTGCTTTCATGGAGGATACTTATGGCTGGATCAACCATATCTGGTTAATGCTAAATTAATAGCAAGAATAACGGGACTCCCAAATGAAGGCAAATATATAATGCCTTACCTGGCTAAGCACAATACTAAGCCCATTAATCAGAACCACAACCTTCAGCGAGTGGGCCGGGGCTACTTGCTTGGGCCCATCCAGGACAAAAGTTTCTGTGTTGCTACAAAAATCTTATCCTATAAAATGTTTCATAAGATGATACCGACACAATGTTCGGCAACGGTTATAGATATTGCATATTTATGTGCACTGGGAGAAAAATTCAACTGGTCACTGTACTTGCTAAATGCACTAATCGAAGATGTGATGCTGGCTCAACACAAGGAAGGTAAAAAATTCTACTATTCCTGGTTACTAATTTTGATTTTCTTCACTCTCTGGGTTGACCCTCCAGACTATGTACAAATGGATGTCCCACTATCTTTCCTGGGTGCAAGGTACCAGAATCTATGGGAAGATAAGGCGAACAACAATCACTAGCAGGATAAAAATAGTGTATTCTTCATGGACACAGAGGCACTGTTTCAAGTTGTCTAGCAATCCCACGGGATCCGTGCCACAACTGTGCACAGGTACACTTCGTTCATCAAGTTTCAAGTCGATGCGCATAATATAAACCTGGTGCCTACAAAAGATTCACTTCATTAGGTACACCAAGATAGATTTATGGTGACCAACGATGATGTGGATGCAATCGTCAATATTTGGCCTAAGGAATGGTGCAGCCCACTCCCAAAGCCACTATCTAAAGAACATAACGCAGAAGAACAGAATGCAGAAGAACCGCCAATTCATCAAGTTAATGGTGAAGAGCATGAAGGTGATGATTCCCAAGATGATCCGTCGTAAGAACACATTGAGGACGATGATGATATGAAGGACTCGGACCATCATACTTTAGAGAAACCGCCCGATGGAGATCAGACGCAGACGCAGAACCATGTACACCTAGAGGAAGGCTAGTCATCTCGAAATAAACACAAAGCCGACATAACGATAGACACAACTACATTAAATGAGGATGAGTTATAGGAAATTTCCAACACTTTTATGAAAGTTACTCAAGATAACCTCGGCAGTCTAAGGGCCCAAAAAGTAAGCATTGCTACCCAAGTACAAGACCACCTCAATAAGTTGACAGTGGCTATCAATGATATCAAGGACACTGTGGAGGCCAAAACATATGGTGTTGATCCTAGAGTGCCACTAATTACAACAACGTTAGTGCCGTCGATCAAAGTTCTCATTCAGAAGCAGGCACTAGGAGTGAATGAAGAGAAAAGCGTAGGTCCTGGTGATAACAACACTAAGATAGGCTTCTTTGAGCTGCTCTTGGAGGAAGTCTATAGCATTCAGCAAGCAGCCACAACCGAACTTTGGCTAAGGAAAAATATCGTTTCTTACTAGGAAGAAAAGGAGCGAAGGAAGGCCAAACTGTGTAAGGCCCTATTGGAAGGAAAGGATCGAGAACTGCAGCAGCGCGTCAACCTCCTAGCCAAGAAGGAGCAGGAAATATTAGCCTATGAACAAATTTGTATCACGTCGGTGGATTCTATTAAGAATTCAATTGCAACATTCACACCAGGGGTTGGGCAAGAGGATGAACACTCCCTGGCTAAATTCGCCAGGATTGTGAAGATCGTGGAAGATATTCAACACCAAGTGGAAGATATGCGAGCTAGGAAGATACCAAGCACACCCCCAGAGGTGCTGGCAGAAAGAAGAAGATTAGTGTCTGAAGTTGCTGAGAAAATCAAAGAAGGAGAGTCACTCTGCGCAAAGGCCGCAGATGTTGTTGCGACCATTTGGGGAACATTGCTAGAGGATGACACAACTGATAAAATAAGGCAAAGTGTGTGAGAGGTAGATGAGCGCATCAGTATTGCAAAGGAGGAAATGCTGAAGCTGTCCCTCCATAAAAAGGTCATTAAGAATGCAGAGATCAAAATCCTACAATAGGAAGTGAAGACCCTTCGTGAGCAAGAAAAAGGTAGGGAATCCAAGGTCGACGCATTCTAGTCAAAAGTTGAATAGCTCAGAGGGTATATTTAGCTAGTGTAGCAGAAACTTTAAAGCATAGCGCAATCGATAGAGGAGGACTTGTTGGAACATGTACATTCCGATCATGTGGAGTAGTTGGTCACGCAAGCAAAGAAAGCTACGACGAAATTTTCTAAGGTGGAAATAATGGTGTAGTAATTCCAAGAGAAGGTCCATACTGTTGCACATCCGAAGCTGGAGCTAGCAGTTTAAAATAATGCAAGCAAATAAAGTTGAGGCACTCGACCGCAAAAAAAAATTTGGACACCAGTAAAGAAGGCAACCATACCAAACAAATGATGGTAAGTCAAAGACAGCTGGAAAGTACTAACAGACCGTTAAATGCATCAAGATTCAATGGATATTTGGCACTTGTGATAGGACAACACTGTAGGTGGATCAAGTGTGGGAAAATCTATAATGGTGTCCATCCAACTCGTCAATACTTGATCATGACTATCAGCACCTAGAAGTGACGACCCCGGTAATCATAGCAAATCTAAGAAGAAAATCTGGTAGACTAGATGGAGGTCTTGTCCTAGTGATGCACCTGGATAATCCTATGCGGAAGATGACCCGATGGTCTTCCTATAATATCAGGGTGCCCTTGCAGCAAGAATACATCATTGAGTCATCCTGATCGAGCACTGAATGCAGTTACAAATAGGTTGGAGAGTGTCATGCCGAGCATCCTTGCAGGATAAAGTTGCTTCTGTAGCTTTCAGTGTGTCAGGGATATCTAGAGACAACAAGAAGGAAGATGGTGATAGTCTAAAAATTAATTTGACCCATCTAGAAGTCTTTGGAAAAGTCATCCTTTCCTATTAGTAGATCAATAGATTAGCGGTCTTGTCGGCGGAACCAGAGAGGACCCCAATAGGGACCAGAGTTCTTTCCCTATTTCACAAACTTTGTGGGGTCCAAACCAAAGTCCCTGTCATATTTCACAAAGTCTGTAGGGTTGGAAAGTAGCCTCCCCTTCTAGCAATCCAGGAAGGATATCCAGTTGATAGTAGACCGGGGAAGGGCCAAAGGGCCAATTCTGGCTTGTACTCTATGCTGCTACCGTGAGATTTGTCAAAGTTTGTCAAATCACTACCTCCACCACCCTGGCTAGCAAGGATTTTCTGGTTTTCAATATGGAAAAGTCTTCAAAGTCCATATCTATGGAAAAAAGGGTGGTGAAGAGCGAGATGAAGAAAAGATGAAAATGAGGAAGAACATCAAGAGAACAAGCTGCACCAAGCCACAACAAGTGCGTACGAACCCCTAGGAGCGTGAGAATGGCGGGAGAACCAAGGGCACCGATATTGCTGTGTCGAAATGGGACACTAGCCGCCCTTGGTGAAATTGGAGGTGGACTATGATAAGAGGATGAAAGAGTCCCAGATCAAAGACAACAGTACTGCTCGCCGGGATCTTGGTCCCAATAAGAAGCGCATAGCTTACATTGTCTACCCAAGTGAACTCTGAACTGGAACCCTCCATTGCTCATCCTCTGATGGTGCCAAGAAACAATCTGTATCGTAGTGCTAGCCTCGCAAAACAACTAAGTATGAGAAGAAGTTTCCCTGAAGGACCCTGAAAAAAAACACAAGGAACAGGGTGCGCAAGCTAAAGTGATAGAAGAAGATGCGCAAGAAAAAAAGAAAAAGAAGGGGTTTTTTGAAAAAGATGCCGCACAGATCATGCCTCTTCATATGTCCCTTGCTTAGTGGCTCAGGACGAGCCATAGGTGAGTTTTGGGAGCCTGCTCGCCCAGGAAAAAAGCAAAGGGATGAAGCTCGTGCATGCAACCAAAGAAGATGTGTCGTGCGTGTGACAAAAACAAAGGAATATTGCAAAGAATGTGAAGGACCCATGAAGGCAGAACAAAGAGGTGCACGGTGAAGGAAAGGCAAGCGCAGAAGCACACAAGGGATAACGGTCGGAAAGCGACAGATGCAGAATCCAGATCATGGTCGTTTACGGTGGTGTAAGCCTGCAGCTACGCACATATGAGAAGATATTTGTAAGTGAGGACGATACTGCCTCATGTGAAGTCATGATCACCTCAGCTGTAGCCAGAAGGGTGGACGATGGTGATGGCTAACAGAATGTCGGTAGGAAGTTGGCCCTGCATGGTCATGTAAAATAGTATAAATAGGAGGGATGCAATAGTTAGAAGGTTGGTCTATGTAGTTTTTGTTGATCTATGTTAGGCGTTGTTCATCTTTAGCATCTTTTAATATAGACTATGTTTTAGGTCAGTTAGGAAGTATTAGTTTGCTATTCAGTGGTAATCCATGGTGAGGGATGCCATTTTTGTTGTAATGTCATAGCGATCAGAGAGGAGGAGACTCAGGAAGAGTATAGTAGTGATAGTTGGGTTGTTGAGACGTGGATCTGGCTGCTGTGTGAGTAGACCGCTACGGGTAGAAGTAGAATAGAAGAGAAAACTAGAGAGCATGAGAACCATAAGTCTGAACTTAAAGACACATCTCAAGACCACTCTGCATCCCATAGACTGCAAGGTGTTATATCCTTTCTCATGCCAGATGAAGAACACCATGG